>BMAO01018716.1:0-81588 GCA_019973975.1 Trichonephila clavata | reverse complement strand
TCTTCGCAGAATGAATCGAACGAAAAAAAAAGAATATGAATTTTCTAAAAATGTTTTGCACAGTTAACCCTTTAAAGAAGGAATATTTGTTGTTATTGCTGCTTTGTGTGTTCAAGTAAATTAAAGATTTTTATAAATAATAATGATTGAATGAGAAATGTATGCTAGAAATATTACGCGTGATCTGTTGTTATCAATGCCGAATACAACATACTGCGAAGAATTAACGCCATTCACATTATATCATAATTATTCAAAACCTCTAATTACAATTTTATAACGACATTTTGTTAGTTCATCACCTTTAATGATTAATATACATAATGTTGTGGGCGCACACAGAAATTTTTCGAGAGGGGGTTCAGGATCGAACCAATCTTTCTCAAATATCATACTCCCAATGCCGTCGGGTCCAACCTTGTTCTTTTAATTTATCGATTTTCTAGGGGGTAAAAATCATATTGAATGAATAGCGATTCATTAATAAAATTAATTTATAGCCAAAATACTATTTAATTTTATGCAGTTATATACATATAGGATTATAATCAATTGAAAAATCGGCGTTTTGGGCTGTTCGAACCCGACCCCCTTTGTGTATGCTACTGGTGGTCAGACATTCATTATTATCCATACTGGAATCTAACAAATTTAAACATGGCAATGATAAACTTAATTTTATCAAACGAAACTTTCATCATGAATTATTCTCTATTTTTCCTACAAATTAAATAATAATAACATTAGGAAAATAAAATAATGATTTTACTTAAGTTCTTTAATATTATTTTGCATCGAATTTGCAATGTGCAAGTAGTGTTTTGAGCTTATTAAATATAGTAACTTTTTCATCAAATAAAAGTTAGCGGTTAATTTCATCTGTTAGATGACAAATAAATCATCTCTATAAGAAAATATAACAAATTATTTCATGTGTATTAATACTTTTTGATTTTATAATTACGTTAAAAATTCATTTCATATTTTTATTTATAATTTGCATTTTTCTTTTCAAGTTTGAAGGATGCGTAAGGTAATACAATATCTTCAGAGTTTATCACATTATGGCTTTTGGAAAAACTACATAATTATATAGCAGTTATTGAAGCCAATGCTGATTTTCGTGTGAATCAATTTTAAGGACGTAAACCTGTCAAGAGGTTTTGACATAATAAAAATAAAGAGAATGTCATACATCGCTGAATTTAGCCAAATATCATCTAGGTTTAATATGCTTTACATCTAAAATTAGTAATCTGAGTGATTGAATACTTTTGAACAAAAGAGGATTAAATTTTATATTTATCAAATATACTTACTAAACTTCGATAAAATTTGATTTATATTGAAGTACTTAATTGACAGCAACGCGTAATATATTTGAGAATTTAAAGTTCAGAAACTGGGGTCAGACACTTTGTTCAAACACTGTTGATTCTTCGTATTTCAAAACGAATTAGGAAACAAAACTCTATTAATCGAAAGGCGTATTGCTTTACACCTTTAAATAGCGGCAGCGGTGCCGGCGGGAAATATTTTCAAAAATTCTGTAATAGCTAATAGAAGAGGCTAACCAATAAAAATATAAACTGAAATCATCCACAAAAGCTATCAACAAAATAATTCAGTTTAAAAGGCTAAAAACATATCGCACACCATTTTTAGAAGGAGCAAGTGATTCAACGCAAGATATTTTGTAAAACCCTGCATGAAAATCATTAATTAGTAGATGGAGGAAAATGTTGTTCATTTGATAAAGATAAAGCCGATTCAATGACTGGAACAAACCTTTTCCCAAGAATGCCAAAGAAATATTATAAAGTTCAGATGGTGTACTCTCTTTCATTGTGGAAATTAAAAATTGAGAAGAGTAGAGTAGTATTAAATCCTACTCATTATAGTTTCAAGAGAATATTCGATAAACTTAATATTTACATAACTACACATTTATTTTTATGAGAGCTATACATTTACTATTTCTTTTTGTCAATGACTTTCAAAAGTGAATTGCAATCAAGATATAGTCATTCAGAAAACAAAACTACACCAGTATTCTTGAAAATAAAGTGGCATAGGTATGACATTTGGACACATTCTTGTAAAGGGACCTGTTTACCTTATTGACTATTGTATCTTCAGATTAAAGGCACTATGTAACTTATTACAGATAAAGCAAAGATAGATATGATATTTTGAACAGCTTTCAAACAAACTGTTGAAAGGGGCTCTTTCTAAGCACAAAAACCCACCTAATTATTGATGGTTTTGAGTGAGTGAATAAGAAGAAAAAGGGGATGTCATATGAATATCTCTGAAAACGCCGAATGATCTCTGGAATGTTTACAAATGGAATATTACGAAAGGCCCTCTATTATGAAAAGCGTGATGTATCTACAGTTTAAAACAAATTGTCAGACGAAATAATAAACACAACCCATTTACATTTATTTATGACCATTCTCCCAATTCCATTGTAATATGTAAGCACTATTATTATGTTCTTATTATATACCAAATATCAATGACTGCTAAGATTGAAAATTGAAACAATTGTTCTGATAATTTTTGTTATTAATAAGTGGAGAAAAGTTTCGATTCTTATTTAATGGGTATAAACTAAGAACAACGGTGATGTAACTTTAATATAGAATAAAAGCATCAAAATTATCATGCAAATAAGGAAAGAAGTAATATTATAGAAATAACTACTAAAGTAGTAATTCATCCGAAACCGAATACATAAACAACACCGAAGCTATGTATTAGTGGCAATCTATCATCAATAAGACTTTCATTAAAAGAAGTTTACACCTTGTCATTATTAACATTCAACGGAGAGATAATATCCTAATACAAATTGCTTAAATTTGTCACGGAATATCTCATAAAAAGGTTTCGAACTTTGATGAAGATAAGTTCTTAAAAATTTCTATAGCATTAGCTAAATATAGACTAGGAATACTCTCAAGAAGAACTTATTTTATTAAATTTCATTGCAATTAGCAACTATAACTCTATTATAAGAGATTTGCTGGTATTATTGCAATAAAATCCAGTCTTAGTTTTCGCGAATTAGACTTACACATCTGATAAAGAATGAACGAAAAGCGGATTAAATCAGGAGACCATCATAATATATTTTCTAATGAATTTATCAAAGTGAAACAAACCTAAACCAGACTAATCAAACGTGCTATTTTCCGGAAACTAAAACCCACAACGTACCACATAAGCTTACGTGGTGTTATTGCAGCATGTTTCTGGATTTAGATCAGAGATCTTCGCTTGTGTTATTACGCTAGCGTAAAATGGTTGTACTTATTGTCGCCACAATTAATTTTTTTAAATATAGTACCGGCGCTTTCAAATTAGATGGCATCGGCTTAATCAAAATTTTTGTTAGCCTGTATTCCTATTCATTCAGGATAATCATATTCCACAGTGTCAACTTACGTAACAACACCTGCTTAGTAACACCTAAATTTCGTAGCTTCCTGCGGCACCTATAGTATAGATTTTCTTCCCTCCACACGTTTATCTAAGTCCAAGGTTCTTATGAATTTAAAATTAAAAATCCTGGATTAAAATAACACAGCGACATCAGATTAACGAATTTATTGACTGACATTTTATTCGCTAATTCCAGGTTATTCCGTAATATCGCCCCCTTAAAGTAGCCAAATTGTTGCACGTACTTTTGAAAATTCCTATAAAAGCAACAACACAAAAAATATCAAGAGTTAGAAATAACACACTTCGTATTCAAAAGACAAAAATACTATTAACGAATTATTATGCACTAGTTAACTGGAAAAATTAAAATACTGACTATATAGATGTTTATCAATCTTTGATTCCGAATCGAAAGTATTCTTCGGTGGCACATAGTTGCAGAAGAAAACACTGTCTTACGGTAATTGGTTTACATCCTGATGCATGAAGTATGTCTTCAATTTTCTAACAACAAAGTAGTGCGGCTAGAAAATAAACCAGTTTGATGCAGGTTTCATTGTCAATATCTGCTTATGTTTCAAATTTTCGGCAACAAATTTTCTACAAACCGCACGCATAATAAATCATATTTCACACAAGTAAGAGATCAAATGGTAAAATATCCCTTGCATTGTGGAGTGGGATAAGATAAGAATGGAATTTCCTGTTCATCTAAAACCACGGATAGTTACACTATGACCCATTTGTACCAGTAGCTCCACAATGTGGCTGCACCCTTCCTGTTGAGCAGCTGCCAGCAGTGCCTTTTTCTTGTTCCGGTCAAAAGACAAATCTTTAAAGAACCAATTTTTCTAATCCAAGCTAATAAAACAACTTTGAGCTGTTTAAATAATTCGCTAAATAGGGGGTGGGGTGCCTTCATTCTAATCGGTGAACGAAAATTCACAATTGGGTCTGATTGTGTATAAGCCATTATCTTTAAGGGCCAGATATTAATTGAGCCTACTTTTTGGATAATATGGCGCTGGAATTTTTTTCATACACCTTTTGTTGTCTTATTCTGTATTTAAACATATTCGTTATATCTGTGTTTTATTCATTATGTCAAGTAAATTAATTTCACACACACACAATTCTATTTAAATTCACATCAATTAAAATCTCACCAAAACAGGCGTGAAACGCAAGATACACTCTCACCCGAATACACATTCCATAGATGTTTCTAACCCTGGAACGTTTAAATGCGCATATCAATTTCCTTCTCACACATACTTCAGGTCGGATTCAAGCACATGTCAAAGTAAACAAACATCAAATAACCTTTATCCGTCCACAGTCAAGAAGAATCAGGGGAAAAAATCAAAACCTAAGTTTGCGAAACCATTGTGCGGGCAAAAATCAGTTTATATTCAAGTCACCTCAAATCATCAAAACTTTTTTTCCCCTTTCGAATGGAAGATCCCCATTCAAAGGAAAGAATAAAACTCTTCCACCCGAATAGAACGGGTTCATACCTAGTCTCTTCAAGAACTTCGAACAACCTTCTGTAGAGGGGTAGGGAGACGCACGCTCTTCCCCCTTCTTCAGAGCTGCGAAAAAAGGGTTGTTCCGATCTTTATCGGGCAGTTCTTTGGGTAAATCAGATTACCTTGAGGTTTTCATCAACTGTTTTGTACCGCCTTCAAAAAGGACTGGCTGGGTTGAATGGGAAGGTTTCAAGAAGACGCCCACTACTTGAGGGTTGCTGTTCGAAGAATGAATCATTTAAAGAAATTTCTGTCTTTTTCACTTTATTTTTATAAGATATCTGGTGAAAGATTGCCAGTTATTGTTTGTTGTAGTTTTAATTATTCATCGAAATGGTTTTTCCTTTCTCGCTTTGATTTTCTTGACCAAGATCTTTGACCCAGACACTTAATGTGTTTAACACATCAACATAAGTCAACTATTAATATTCGATAAAAAATATATTTTAAAGTTTTGTGAGTCTTGTATTTGATACATTTTGTTTCCATTTATGAAGACATTATACAAAAAAAAAGGGTGAGACCGCGGTAGCCGAGTGGTCAAGGTATCGGATCATGGCAGGCATTGCAGGAGTTCATCCACTACTAAAGACTCGCCGTAGGGAGTGATGCACGTTAAATCTGTCGAGAACTCAAACGTTCTCCCGTTGCGTGGTGGTAACAGGAGAGGGTGCCTGCTCAGATGTCCTCCTCGTCACTTGACCATGGTTCAAAATTACAAGGTCCATCGACAAAAACCCTCGTGTAGCTGACCAGTGCGACGTTAATTTTCATTCACTCACTCAAATGAAAAAGAATAATATCTGAAAATATCTGTTGTTGATTCATCACTGAAGAAGTTACCATTATGAAAGAAGCATACGAATTGTTAATGAACCAATGTTATGCAAGTATAAAGAAAATAGCGATTAATAACGAAAGAGAGAGAGAGAGAGAGAGAGATAGTAAAATACAATTAAAGCCGAATTTCTCATATAGCAGCAGCAAGGAAATCATTAAGTACATTCCCTCAGTTCAAGGGACCTTGGAAATAATGTAGATTTAAAGTATTAGAAATAAAATATCTAATCAGTGAGGTTACACCATCAATAGATGGCGCTTAGCAATACGTAACTGAACAAGCATTACCATAAATTTTATCTTTAAGTATTGAAAATCTATCAAGTTTCAATTAAGACATTAAATATAAGTCATGAGTTGCTGATTCTAGCCATTTTTTATAGGAGCCAGCAATGAAAGGTTGCTATTATAATATTCTCTGCATCACATCTATTATAATACTCTGTAATCTCAAGAAGTTAGAATACTTAAGAAATGCAACACACGTCCTCTTTTTTTTTTGACAGAACGCTCCATCTCCAGCCAGAAGGCCCGTCCGAACACTTTGTATTAAATAGAATGTGATGGTAATATAATACTTACAAAGATTTTTTGTCAGAAATGATGTATTAAGTGCTTTTTATTTTGAAATAATTTAGTGTTTCCTAATAATTTTCGTTCATAAAATCATCCAATGGACTCGATTCATCTGACGTCATAATCACATGATGGAGGGCTAAGCAAATAGCCATGTGTTTCATTCGTGTTTGATTCGACTGAGTATTTTGGCGGCATTTTCGGATTTGCATCTACTGTCATATAACAAAATGAAATCCTTTCTTTCCTTTAACTTAAAGAAACAAATAATTTATATTTTATATGCATTACTGAGAGATTTATAAATATTTTTTTTTAGTTTCTCATTAATATCTCTATTTTTATTGCAAAATTACAATTCGTAAATTCTCGGGACACCTATCGCTAAATTATGTTGCTTGGCTATTGATCCCGGTCGCCAAAAACACCTATTGCTAAATTAAGTTGCTTGGCGATCGATTCCGGTCGCCAAAAATTTGACATCGCCAAGTGCCCCCCCCCCGTCTACATTTTAATGCTTAATTTTAAAGTATACAGAATTTTGTTCAATTGAATGATCCATAATTTTTTGAAACACAATGTGGCTGACTAACTTATTCTTTCGTCTAAAAGTATACAAAAAACACAAGACACGAAGTCAAAGAACAGAAGGGTAGCTAAGCTTAAATCTAATACTGTAAACTAAACTATGTATGTATTTAATTTCTATACGAAAAGTAAAAGACTGGAAAATATATTAAAAATATTTAGAGTACTAAAAAACTTTAAAGAATATAAAATAATAATGTAAGCAAATTCGAAAGTTAGCGCTCAACCACAAGTGTAATACAATCAACTGTTATTGATCGCACGTTGATAATCACGTGATGATGGTCAAATGATTGCAGCGCCCTCTAGTAATGAATCGACCCCATTCACATTTTGATGCATAATTATAAGAATTTTTTTAGCTTTCTCTTGAATTATCGTTTGGTATTCAAGCTGGTATTCTGGTATTTTAACAAATTTGAAAATTATTGTTATTGGTTTTTCTTCTTTATTTATCAAATTGAAAAATGAGTTTCAAAATAAGAATGTAGAATCTGTGATGTCATGTTACATGGATGCCGACACTGAGTTTTGAATTCCATTCAAGGTACTATTTGACACCACTGCTGAAATATTAACTGAATATTCTAAAAAACTTTTATCTGTTTTATCAAGTGCTAGAATTTTTGTGTTTATGATTAGGTTCTTCAGACAAGTTCCTAATAATAAAGTATACTGACCAAAAGAAAGCTAGACACTCTTCCCTTCTACTTAAATGTAAGCACAAAATACTGTTGAGAATCACTACCTATATTGAAGTTGGTGCAATAGAAGTGGCTTAAAATATTCTTCCAGTAACTCTCTGGCGTAGATAATACAGTTTAAGTAATATATTTATAAAGATTTGCGATTTCTTCAACCAGGTGTTAAAATTCGTACAGAAATCACAGCTAAGATCTATATATTTTCTTTCCTTTATATAGCACAGTGTATTTTTTTATCATAAGAACTTATGTCTAATTTATAAGTTAGAAATTTAACTAAATATATCTAACATTTGTCTTACGTATTTTTTTCATGTCTATGTGATTACCGATGTTGGTCTAAATAATGTCTTAAAAATCTAGGTAATTATAAATAAGTATTATACTAATATCTGCAATTAAATGTACGTCTAAAATAACTTTAATAATATATATGTAAAATTTCCTTATTCCAAACATTGACAAATATCTAAATCAACTACAGCTGTTGTTTTTAGTAAGTTTAGACGCTTCAGATACGCAGGTCAAAATTCTAAAAATGTACGTAGTTTTATTTTTGCATGAATTCCTTTTTTGTGAAATAATTTTTGTTATTCACAATTCTGTTTTATTTTTCTATAATAATTCTAATTTCAAAATGAATCTACTCTTTATAGAAAGAAATGCAAAACAATAAAAAATTTAGTTACAGTCAAAAGAAAAAGATTACATAGTTCATGCAAAGATGCTTCAGAATTGATTCGATGATTTGTGCATCAAATTTAACTTATTTTTAAATGTATAATTTAAACATAATTTGTTGTTTTAAATTGAAGTTAAAACTAACATAAAAAGATCATATTTTAATTTATAATTTAAATACAATTAATTTAAGATAATATTGCTCAATCCGATAAAATTTTTAATTTTAAAATAAATAATAGAACCAAGGTCTTTCAAGCATTTTACTGATTGCAAATTACATCACTTGAAAAGTAATATAATTTATGAAAATTGTTCTTATATTACCTTTATGAAGGGAAGTTATGATCAAGTTTTTATATTCGATAAAATTGCACTTCTCTCTTTTGTACTTGAGTTTTCTGCATAAAAAGGCTTCTTAAAATTTCGATCTTTATCAGCTAATACTTTGTTCAATAATACCATTTGCTGGTTAGGAGATTTCTCTTTTCAAATGTAGCTGTGAAGAGAAGTTACAACGAGAAAAATGAATTTAAAATATTTAACTTACAGTAAGAAGCTTTCCGCGCGTCTTAATTTTCTTCCCCTAGTACCATCTCTCTCTTTGATCTTTATCATAAATCCAAGGAAAATGAAATCACTTTTAGAAGCGTAGATTCCCATATAAAATCTGGTGAAACAGAAAACGAAATCACAAAAACTGATATTAAAAAACTATTATACAATCCTTAAATATTTATCTCTTATATTCAAGGAATGTTGGGAATCAAGTATTAACCCACGAATTCAAGAAAAAATACGCGTGTCTCGAAAGAGATCTTAGACAAGGATAAGAATTTCTCACTTTTCTTTTGCGGAGGTTTTCCTCCTAAGTGTGCTGACAACAATCATCGTAGCTGTCTCGTTTTGTTATATGGCGGCGTAACAAAATATCAACAAAAATCGTCATGTTTTTTTAACCTCTCTAAAGGTAAGCACAGATGAAAGTCGGTAAAAGAACCTTTACTTTACCACGATTAAGATGACGTGGAGTAGGCCATTTTGAATCACTGTAATTATTTCACACTTAGAAATAAAGGGACTATATATTTATTTCCCGAATTTTCTTAAATGATACGTATCATTAAATTTCGATTGTACTTTGTGTTTAGATAGGTGATTTCATCATTTTTTTTCGGTATTATAAAAGTTTAATGAAAAAATTTAATGTATTACATTTTTGAAATAACAAACTTTTTAGAAGATTTTATATTAGCCTTAATGTCTATTGAATAAACTGAATGCTGAAATTCAATAAAAAATATATAAACGCATAAGCATTTTTGTGTTATATCGTATTGAGTGAACTAAAATTGAGTAAATTAAAGTCGACTCAATTAAAAACTTTAAAATGTAACAACTACTATTCTTTAATATTAATTTAAATCGATCTATTAATCAAACTTGGAAATAATATATATTTTTTTATTTTTGTAAAATACTTATCTATAAGTAGACGTACAATTGAAAATGTTTCAGAAAAGAAATATTAAAACATATCAGGTCTTTTTACATTCAATTAAAGATATTAAAACTCAGTCTTCAAATTGATAGAATTAAGTATCATTTCTTGGTTGAAATAAATCTTATTATTTTTTTTTAAAATTATTACTATCCAACACAAAAAAAATTCTGATTTTTTTTTTAATGAAAAAGACGATTTTTTTGTAATTTTTTAAAAAGAATGAATTGATTCTCCTTTACAAGAAGGAACGCCCTACTTCCAAGTATATAAGGAAAATGTAAAATAAACAAATGTTGCCTTGTGTCTTTTCCCCCTATGAATTTTCCGAATTTTAGGAAATTATATATATATATATTAGGTTTATATATAAATATATATAAACATTTTTCTGCTATGTTTTATAATTAAAATTGATTAAGAATTTGCTATATTTTTAATTGAACAATCATTACGCAAATATCATTAATTTTTTTACAGTCTTATTTAGATTTTCACCAAAAACTCAGGAGCTTACACAAGGGAAATTGTAAGCCCCTCCCCCCCTCTTCTCCATAAACCAACTGATTTTTAATTTTTACCATAGAGATTAATCCTCGGGGCTTTCGTGTACATGTTCTTAGAAAGTTAATAAGAGAGAGGTCTGTGTAGGGCACAGAGATACCATTCGATATTAATAGTTGCTTCTATATATAAAAAAAATCACTTAATTTATTAATAAGAATAAATTAAAGGAGGAAAATGTACAATTTTAAGATTTCCTACATTTTCTTTTTTATTTCAAAGAAATTACATTCTACGAGTTAATTTTAGTTAAATGAACATGGCACAAAAATTATACAGAGGATTGACGGCAAGTTTAAGAAGAAAAAAAATGTTCTGAGATTTGGTGAGATCTTATTGACGCAACTCTTGAAATATACCTTTTTCTCCAAACTTCATCAAATTAGCTGAATAATATGATGCACTTATTGAATTTGCTACAGTAATTATTCTTTAAAATAATTATTAATGGGTTTAAAAGCAGAAAATTTGAGGTTTTTGGGCTGTTTCATCATATCCCACCTTAAAGCTCCTTATTTCTTCTCATATTCTTGAATAAATTATAGAATTTTTCAGAACAACTATAAAAAAATTTTTTTATTAATAACAAACTAGTTTGACAAATCCTCTTATTAATCACTACTTTAAGCTTCCATAGAAAACTTTCAAATTCGCAAACATATATTCAAAAAGAAGAAAACACGATGAATTCCTTTCATTTATTTTTTTTAAAAATTGATTTGAATCCATTCGTCATGGAACTTTCAAACAACTATCTCTCTCCTTTAATATTAATCATTGTTTTACATCCTCTGCATAAAATTCGCGTGACTTGCGAAGATCTCGAATGGCCGGGGCACTTCTGGAGAGCTCCCCTCCCTTGACATGCCTACAAAACACTGCCAGCAGATCCCTGCTCAGTGAAAAATCAGTTGATCGTTCTCCTCCCTGATTTCCGTAATGTGTCGGCTACGGAGATAATGACAGCCAATGTCGACATAGTTAGCCACTTACCATAGAACGTGCTAAGTTGAGCTCGCCTTTCGCGGTGGCTGCCAAAGGAAAAATTCGCCAGCCCCCATCGCCGTAACCCCCCTTCACGTCAATCTTTATAAAGAATTGAGGGACCGTCACAAAATAGCAATATGAAAGAATTCTTCATATGCATTTAACCTTTGTGATGAGCGTACTTGAACACATGGAATGGAATTTCTTTCCGATTCAAGGTTATCGCGTTTTAAGCATTCTTATAACTGTGAATTTGAAAGGTTCGGTTATTGTAGCTAATAGTATTTCAAATTAATTACTTTTTTTCTCAACTAGGTTTTTAATTGATGAAATGATTTCCTTTAAGTATTAATTAATTCTGGATTTGCAAATATATATTTTTAAAAACCCGCGGATAGTATTTAAACTAATAGAAAAAACATTTCTGCACTCGCGAGTGTTGGAGTTATGATAATTTTTATTCATACCGTGAGGGGATTTTTTTTTCTTTGTCCGTCTGCTATTTCTTTGTCAAGTTAAAAATGATAACATTAAAAAAATGTAGAGCAGAATTTAAAAATAAAAAATAACAAGTAAAATAAAAAAATTAAGTTAACATTCCTACTTTGAATGGATGAATAGAAAGTATAACGATTGAAATCTTGAACAATGTATATATATATATGTATATATATATATATTATATATATATATATATATATAGGGAGAGAGGGAACTAATAGTAGGAATTGTGAAAAAAGAGCATGATTTGTCTGCATTGTAGTAACAATGCATACCTGGTTTGGCTAGTTTGGCTGAAAAACCAGTTTTCGACGCCAACTTTTGTCATTGTTTTAACAGTTACATTGTTACAACAGTAGAGACGAATCTAAGTTGGAATCGAAAACCGGTAATTAATTTAATAAATAAACCAGTAATTAATGAATAATTTTGAAAAAGCTGTATTAACTCAAGTGTCATCCACTTCAAGTTTAAAAATATTTATTTGAACTTGATTGGATCAATAGAAAACATTTTATTAACGAATGAAAATTTGTGAACAAGATATATATATATATATATATATATATTTCGGTCTGATCTTAAGATTCTTAGGATTTATTAGTCTTCTTTTTAATTTATTTACTGCTATATATATATATATATAGGGAAAGAGTGAGCTAATATAGTAGGAATCGAAAAACATTTTTACACGAGAAAATAGTTGTATATCATATTTCAGCTTCATTAGTGTATAAAGGCGAAAACATTCATTTTCTTAATAGTTTTTTTAATTTAATTCAGTCAATTTTTACATGTATAAAACAAATATTCTATCTTATCATTAAAATTATAATAGTTTCATTTATGTCATTTTATTTTTGTTAAGTAATTTCTTTGTTTAGATTTTAAGTGAAAAATTACGTATTTCCAAATGGTTTCTGAATTTTTAGAGAAAATATCATAAAATAACCTGCAATATAATTGTACAGCAATTATACGTAGACAAGAGGGTAGGTTGGAGGATCAACACTCCCACCTCCCAGACCACAGGGGCAGTCAACCTTTTTAGGAAGAGTGTCACTTTCAGATGAAAAAATAATTAAGCGTGCCGTTTCCAAGGCTTATTATGTAACTTTTACGCAAAAAGCACATTTTTAATGCACAAGTAGTGGAAATTAAAAAAGAAACCTAATAAATGAGACCAAAGCACAAACTTAAATTGTATTTTTAATGAGTTCAATTAATTTTGAAGGATATTTTGATTTTGTTATGTTTATAATAGATAAGATTTGCTCATAAACATTTATTTTAATTCAAATCTGAAAAATATATGACAATCAAATCGTATAAATTTGTAAAATTGTTTGTTAATACAAATTTCCAATATTCAATAGAATTCCTTGTATTTGTTTTTCAGTGTAGTATGGTGCTGTATGCAAATAATTTCAATTTTGATTTTAGAGGTGGATAACAACTAACATTTTGCAGAGAAATTGAAAAAGGATTTGTTAAAAGATCTGCACTTTTTATCATCTTGAAAATCATCAAACCTAGCATTGAAAGAATCCTGCAAATATAGATATTAAGCTTTGAAATCTGTCACAGCTCGGAGCACGATTAACTTAGGAAAATAGTTTCTGCATTAATGTGAAAAATGTTAATCCCCCCCCCCTCCAAAAACAAGACAAAAGTAAGCAAAAATTTGTCAACAGAAGAAAGTATTTGACCAACTAGGGTAGAAAAAATACAATTTTTGTAATCTAAAATTTAAATCATTTTAATGTCTCATAATATCGGTAAGAAAAGCTAAATCACATGGCATATCTTCATTTTAGAATAACAAGTATTCACTGGGAAGTTCAATGTTTTCTTCCAGGTATTTTAAAAAACGCTCCCTCAAATTCCAAAATTTCACGAGTGAAAAAAGCTTTGGAAAACCAACTCTCACAACAATGCAAATGCATTCTCTGCACGATAAATTTTTACTGTAACTCTCTATTAAGTTTTTTTGAAATACATTTTCAGGGTGCTTTTTTTTTGTCTGAAACAACCGCATTTCAATAAAATTGTAAAAAAAAATATTTATTATTATCTTTTCAATTACTTAAAAAAAATTTTAGTTTACGCCTGCCACTGTTACAACTCCGCCATGTCACACTGTGGCACATGTGCCACGGGTTGGACACCCCTGTCCTAAACCAACAGATTTTAGATTTTTAACAAAGAAAGCTACGCTTCGGAGCTTTTGTTTACGTATTTGAAAAATACCCCCCCCCCACCTCCTTCTAAAAATGTCCGAATACGCCACTAAAGTCTACATAGATCCTTTTTTTTTTAAAATATCATATATTCCTAATTTGAATTTATTCTCTTTAATATTAGTCATAGACAAACTTCAAAGAATTCCTATTGCATTTAAAGAATTTTTTAAATTGGATCATCATATAGTTCCATCATTAAACTGTTATAAATAAACTAATTACTCACACACATAAAATATTGCAAATGTTTTATATTAATTTTGCTTTTTATTTATACAGTGTAGTAAACGTTTTGTAAATATCTAGAAAGAGAGAATTTTTAAGTGTTGAAAATTTTGTCACATTAATAATTCATTTTAGCTTCGATAAAAATCATAAATGTGTCATAAACTGGAGCTTTTCAGAGAAAGTAACTAAATAAATAATAAAATTTTCGCTGATACTGAAACTAAAAGTAGAAATTTAGACTTTACAAAGAAGGAGCAAATGTTTTTGAGGAACTAAAAAGCACTCAGCACTTTTTTATTGTTTGACATTTGTGTATAGAAAGGTAAAAAAATTTTTAGTTATTCTTTTTTTGAAAAGGAAAAAAATCGTACTTTTTCTTATTAATTTCACTGTATAGACCAGATTGTCACAGTTATGTGTTAGTTTTCAGAAATTGTAAGAAATATATATCTTTAATGTATCATATTAACAATATTGTAGGTGTATTTCATATATTAAACAGTTTTTAAAAACTTGTCGTTGAACTCTATGAAAATATAGTTTTAGATTAAGTCTAGAGCAAAATATTTATAGCAATTCAACTTATTTGTCTAAAATAATTAAGGCAAAAAGGACATTTGCATAAAGTATTTAATTACATCATAAATTAAATAAATCATTTAATGTGATTTTAATTTATTTTATTATTCATTATAAAATTAAATCACTATAAAATTACAAAAAAATTATTCCAGAAAAGAAAAAAAAAGAGAAGAATTAATATTTCTTTAATCTGTACACTTCCCAATAAAAAAAAAGAATTAATTATTTTTTAATCAAAGTTCCAAAATCTGTATTTTTATACTAAAAACTTCACAAATCGTACGAGTTTATTATTTATTTCATATTTCGTTAAGTATTTCAATAAACTTTTAAAACATTAAGCGATAAAAAATATTTTAATGAGATTCAAGAATAAAATAATTATATGTTTGTGCAAAATAATTAATTCAATCTCTTTTAATTTTTGGGGGGATTTCTTTAAGAAAATTATGATCGAAAAATACGTTTTTCATTTTTCTTCCCTTTTTCACGATGTTTTAAAGGTCCTTATCTTATTGTTTTGTAAATGTATCGAGGCCATTAAGAAAATATATCAGATAAATGGATAGATATAATAACTGTTGTTTAAATCTGTTCCTCAGAGAAACAATAAACAATGGCAAATGTTCTGAGAGTATGTGTAATCAATTTAATAATTTGATTCCATAATTTTTTTTATCAATGATTAATTATATAAATGAACAAGAATTATATTTATGCGAATTATAACAAATAGTATCGAGATTAATAATTCATGTCAATGTTTTAAGATGAATCACTTCATAAAACAAAAGTTTTATTTTACTACTATTTTTTTGCTCAAAAAATATTTTTAAAAATTTTAAATAAATACGAGAAAGAAAATATTTTTTGCTCCATTTTGCAATTTTGTTCTAATTTCTAACGAAGATAATTTGTAGTTATCTACAAGCACAAATTATTTAAATAAAATATAGAGGTAAACGCAAAAATACTTGCATACATCTTATTTCTTTCAGAAAAAATGACAATTGTCTGCATGGTAATTATCGCTATTTTGAAATTTGTGCTGAAATATCGTCCAAATTTTATACAAATTGAAACGTAATAATCTCGAGAATTTAAAAGATCAAATTGTATAGGTTTTTTTTTGTTTAAAAAAACGATATGAAAAGGATTTTAAGATAAAACTTCATAAAATATAATTAAACTAATATATAATATATATTAGTAAATATTAAACTAATGTATAATATATTTTCTCAAGCGTATGCAGTGTTATTTGAATAGTTAAGGAAAAGAAACCCTTTAGCCATCTAATGCAGTACTACAAGATAAAGAGTTTAGAAAAACACTTCCTAAAAGTATACACTTCCTAAAGCATGATTACGATAATTAAGTTTTCAAACGCGATGTAAGCATTTTCAGAATAAAAAGAAAATATATATAAGATTCCATCAACATCAATATAATTCTGAAGTATATCATATTATTTAATTAACACCATTTTCTCAAAAATACTTACAAAAAAAGTTATTCTTATTTCCCATTTTTTTGTTATAGCCACACTTCATCCATCATATGCAATGTGACCTTCCCTTATAAGTAATTAGTAGTATAACCAAGCTTTTAGGATTATGTGTTAAGTGTAATTACGACTTTTGTTTTGATAAGTATGATAGACATTTAAGGTTATAAGTAATCTTCCTGTTTAGTTTTGCTTCATGCTTCAAGCTTTAAAGCCAACTGGCTTATGATTGACTTTTCGGCATCTTTACTGATCTCAGTGATAGAAGCATAGAAATAATTATATGTTTAAAAATACCTGAAGGAGTTTCGAATGAATTAAATCTTGTGCAACGGGATGTTTTTGTTCTTTAGTTACTACTCTGTCGTTGAAGCACACATGGTAAAGTTATTTGTATTTAAATTTTAGCGGTAGAAAAGTAAAAGCAAATTGACAGACAAAACGTCAGTATGTACAGAGCACGTCAGAATAAGTAATGTATTTCAACGTTAGAGGTGGGGGGGGGAGACGTTAGTGTGTTAACGTTAATGTGTTAGGGAAGAGAAAAACAATTGAGTTGAGTTTTCAGTTAACAGCGAGAGAGCAAAGTTCATCCATACAACGATTTCAGTAGCTCTTGGACAAAAAGAAAAAGAAAAAACTAGAAAAAAAAACTAAATAACTCGAAAAGGAATAAAGAAATGCACTAAAATCCGTCTAGTCGACTTGTAGAATTATTGTCTTAGCATTGATTCTTAAGAATTAATACTATTATTCAAAGGTAAGTGTTAATAGTTGTTAGTGCAAGATAGTATCTAAATCAGTGCTTCTCAAACTTTCCACATCTGCGACCCGATTTTCAATCACAATTTACATCGCCCCCTCCATACAATAACAATGTATTAAACTCAATAATAATGTATTTTGATGTAAAGCTAGAATACGACTTTAATTATAAACGTACAAATTATCAAGATAAGTATAAAATTTTGTAGATAAATTCTTATATGACAAGTTCATGGGGCCACTGGTAATTATTTAACTTTTTCTTAATTTAATGTTGTTAAATAAAGATCAAATACGTTGTGCAATACCGATATATTTATAAGTATATTATTTCAGCACAAATGTGTATTTTATTTTTTATTATGTCATAATGAATTTTGTTTTACTTTCTTTTTGTAAATTAATAATACTTTAGAAAGTTTTATTTTCGACTTTTCAACATACTCACGCCCATCCCCCGTATGGTTATCATGGCCCCCTAGGGGGGGGGAGCACCCTACAGTTTGAGAAACGCTGATCTAATGGCATAGCAAAAAAGGGTGTTCTGGGAAATCTACATCCCCATACATGCAAAGTTGTAGCATTTCGGATATTATTTTTTATGCAGTTATATACGAAAAAATTTGGGAAGGCATTTTGATTGCAAACATTTAGTGACATTGATACTTTGTAGAGACAACGCACCACAAAAGAAAGCATTCATAAATTACAAAAGGCGCAGTGACAACATGAAAACACGTGAACGAAGGTTTTGATAGAATGAATACGTTCTTCTCAATTCGCAAGTCAATCAGCTTATTTAAATTTACGAAATTTTCAGAATGTTCTAAAATCACATCATTTAGTAATTACAAATCTATTAGTCGGATGCGGTAGGTGATGAGATATTGTGTTAGTTCAGTTAAAAAAAATTTGACAAAGTTGCGCTTGATTTTGAATGTAACATTCCCGTTTAATTGGTAGATAACATGTTCAAAAATGTAATGAATGGGAAGAATAAAGAAGTAAATAAAAAAAAATGGAGATCAGAATAAAATTACATTTATTGAAACTTTTTGTGCGATTGTACTAAATAGTGGATATATCTCTACTACCATATACTCTTACTAAAACAAACAGATGAAAATTAAATAGTTTCCAAATAGTCAATAATGAAATGAATGCTTTCAAGAATCCAGCTCAATTTTTTTACTATGGTATTTTAAAAAATATATTCAGACTTTTTATAGATTATGAAATGGCAAAATAATTCCATTTATTTATTTATTTCAATGAAGAAAATTATTTGCTACATCAAAAGTTTGACATGAAGGTTACAAAAGATTTAAAGCAAAAACAATAATAAATTATACAAAATTATGCACAGAAATAAATTAATAAACAGAAGACTCGTCAGTTCTTTTTTCAAGAAGCAGAATGTTGTCTTGGATACTTGAAGTTTTATTTCTTTTAATTCCAAAAGATATTTTAACTACTGAGACATTGTCCACAAGCGTGACAAAAATTATACATATATAACTATTCTCCTTTTACTGCAGTTTCAGATACTATATATATAATCATAATATTCCTGCATAATTACTTTAAATACATATTCAAAAATATACTTATAATTACTAAATTTGAAAGCACGGAAAAAATCTAGTACATTAATCTATATTAGTTTTCTAAAAAGAAAATCTCTCTCTCTCTCTTTGCGTAACTAATTTATTCAAATAACTAAGGTCTGCAACTGAGAAAATTGCACATGTTTATTAACTTTATTATAATTTGATTTTTTATAGATTTTAACTTATACTAAAACCAAAAAAAAAAAATCACTGGTGTCTCAAGTACTTTTGTGAAATTTAAGTTTTTACTTTCATTTAGAGAGAAATTTTTCTCTTTGTGTCTTAAAATCTTGTGTTATATTTTTGATTTTAAGAATCTTTATTTAAATATGATTACTCGCATATTAGTTTTGATAATTATATCTAAACTCTACGATGATAAATATTAAAAATTAGAAGAATGAAGAGGTGAGGGAGAGAGAATTGGATAAGTGTGTGTGGGGGGGGATAGTGTAAGTCTAGCGTGTCAGGAGGAAGTCAAATGATCATGTCCAAACATGTTTAGTTAATTTGTAGCAAATATTTTGAGGAAAGAATAAGTATAAAGAAACCTGCTGTCATATCAGATCATGTTTCAGCAAGGTAAATAAATTCAGCATCTCGCTTGCTATATTAAGCGACAGTCAGTTTTTACATCCAGCTTTGAAAACGTCACTGTACTAGTGTTTTTATCTTTGAATTATGGCTCAAGGAGGATGTGTTATTTTTTCTTACAATTTTTGTGTTTTATTTATGGTGAATACACAAGAAAAATTCACCAAGGAATCAGAAGGGATTTTGTGAAGATAGTTCATTTTGGGTAATTCAAATTGAAATTCTGGATCAAGGCAAATCATGGGCTCCAAAGACTGATATTCTGAATGAGTTGGAGGACGGAGCACATTTCCTTTCTAGTCCAAGCTTAGCTCAAAAATTTTTGTCGACAAGGGGTCTCAACTTTTTCTTAGAGTGACCTCGATGACCTAATTAAAAATTTTGACTTTTCCAAAGATGCACCCGAATTGCTAAGATTGAGTCTGAAAAACAAAAACCTGCCATGAGCTGGAACCTCACATTTGTGGAATAGCTGTCGAGAAGAAGAATTTTCTCAGTTTTTTTCCCTCTAAAGGGAAAAAAATAATTTTCTATAAGGATTTCTAAGGATTCCTGAATTGAATTAAAGTAGAATATGATTCATCTATGAGCAGGGCTGGCCCTCTCCGGGAAAGGGGGGGGGGCTGCTACGCACTGGGGGCTCCAGCTTGATCAAAACCTAAAATGCACTTTTGCACATGAAAACTTGACGATATTCCTATCGCAAGAAACGTGCTTTTTATCGTAAGCATTGTTGTTGTAGATCTCTGAATTTCAACAATTTGCAAAATGCGGACTTGATCGGTTCGAACTACCGTAGAATGAGGCACATTATAAAAATCGGTTTCAAATTCTGGAGAGTATTTCTTAACATTATTCCCTCTTACCTGATGCTTAACAATGTTTAAATATTTATCAGGAAGTCAATTATTTGCTTTCATTTTTATAAAGTAAACTTGTTAAGTAATGGCACTAAAACACTTAATTAAAACATACTACCCAAAACACTTTCCATTTTTCCGAAATTAAAATATTTCAAAATTTAGAATATTGTCTTCTTTTGGTATACGAACAAACCTCTTACTCTTGTTGCTCGGTGTATAAAGAAGCTCCGCAACAAATTCTGCTATTGTCCATGCTTGACTAGGTAATATGGGCACAATTGTCACAAATATAAGCAGGTTACACTACAAAAAAGATAAAAGAAACTTTCATCTCTATAAAATTGCCTTTTCCAAACAGAAATGCATTTTTACACAATTTACTTGTTTGACAAATGATAATTAAACCTTTGTTATTAAACAAATTGTATCGCAAAAAATGTCCAAGTTTTTTATTTATACTTTTAAATAATTGATTGGTGAAAATAAGATAAAATGTTAAGTTCAAACACAAATTATATCAAATTTAAAGAAAACAACACTTAATGAGGATTTGAATTTGCATCATACGCTACACTCCATTACAATAGAAGTTACCCTTTGACTCAACACATTCCTCAATAAACTCCTTCTGATTATTCCTATTGCTCTATTTGTCGACAAGTTCTTTTCTTTCCGACTAACCAATTGAGGATATATTTTTAAGAAGGAATACATCCATTCCCATCCTGCCATTGCATTGACCTTGTTAAACCTGTGATCCACTCCAAGCTTCTCCATGAACTACTAGGTCAGACTCCTTAGTTCTGTCTGTGTGAGTCCAAACCCACATAGTTCTGACGCAAAATTAGATATCTTTCTAAATCATCTGTTACCATACCCATTTCCGATTTCCTACCTAGTTTCGCCACCCTAAATTCTTCCTTCAATAAATACTGTTGTTGAGTTTGGTGTGGCTCATTATACATTTCTGAAGCTTGTAATTGGTTGTAATCGTCATTTTGAACTGACATGTGACTGTCCTGCCCCATTCCCACTTTACTTTATAAATTCTCTGAGTTTTTCTTAAAAAAAATAAACGTTGCTTTTAAAAATTGCATTAAAATATTCTCGATTGAAATGATACTACAGAAAAAATAATTTACAGAAATAGAAAGATTTACTTTTTCAAAATAAATAAGAAAACAAATAAAAGTTTATTGTAAATTAATGTTTACGTATAAGTGAATGATAAATAACTGAGTAATATGAGTTTTTTTTTAATTTTATAGAATTATTCTTCGTTCAAAATTTTATATATGTTTCTTACAACTTAATGTGATTTATATATTTGTAGAATCCATTATATTTTGAACATAATACTGTTTATATCTTGTATCCTACAGAGTTTTAAAAATTCAACTTTATCGTAACCAGATTATGTAGTAGAAATTTGGGTACTGTTATATACACATTAGTGTTAAAATTATTTCTCTTCTTCTTATTTATTTAGAAATATATAATTCTGGAATATCCTACCCTTGTCGTAAAATATTTGAAATTTACTTCAGATAATAAAATATAAATAAATAAATAAAAAGTTTGAATCTTTTTTATTTTAGGTACACAAGTTCTTACTTTATCATAGCTAAAAAGTGTTATTAAAAAAATCAACTGATGTGTACAATTCTTCAAACAATGTACTATCTTAATATCTTAAATACAAGCCAATATATTAATCAAAAAATAGTGCATGTGTGCTTGTGACCACACTATAGAAGTGATAACTTCAAATTTTGTAATGTTATTTCAAAGATTAGTTAGGTGAATAAAAAACTAGGGGAATATTAGTATTGTCATATAAAATTATTTATTCATTATTATTATGTATGGGAGAGAAAACCTAGACATTTGTTTGTTTGTTTGTGTGTGTGTGTGCATTCACTGTATAAAGAAAGATTCAAAATGTAAATAATACTATCTGATGAAAAAATTTCAGCATTTTCTTATATTCTAAAAGTTTTTCACTCTAAATCTCTTTTTTAAAAATAAAGAAAACTATCAGTTGTAATATATCAGAAAGTTGTCTCTTTCTGCACATGCTCCATAAACCTCAAACTGGTCAATTCTGTCGTAGGTTTATTACAATTAATTATTTCTGGCATTTGGTGATTTTGGTAGTTTTTTTCGTTGCCTTTTTATAGTTCCTTGGAATGAAAAAGTGCCTTTTTAAAAATATTTTATGTGCAAAAAAAAAAAAAAAAAAAAATTTTTTCAAAATTACGAAATTCTATAAATTTTCAAAATTTTTTTTTACAATATTCCATCTTAGTCTAACTTGGCAACGTTGAGAAAGATATAAAATGTTCCAATCTACTTTAAAAATAGTTTTAACTTTCTTTTATTTTAGGGGAGGGGGATTTTAATCCATGAAAAGCCATAGAAATTTGTAAAACATTGTAGAGATTGGGATTTTAATAATATATTTCTAGTTAAGCACATGCTAAAAGCATTTATTTTTTAAACTAAGTTAATTAGTACAGTTAATAGAGCAGCATCATAAAATTCCAGTTTGGATGAAAACCGATTTTCAACGCCAAATTTTGTAATTGTTGTAAGTCTTTTTTGTTGACAGACTTTGCATTGTTACGGAAAATTCCGATCTAGTGTTACGAGCGTTACAAACCCGAGCGTAACAATGCTTGGCTTCTTTAAATGCATCATTCAAGTTCACTCCAGCAAAACATGCCTAATCACTTCAAAAAAGGGAAAAATCACAAAAAAATTGTTAATGTTGTTGTTGTTTATGCCACCGGATCGACAGTAACATCAGATCAAGGTCCACGAAATTCATCGCGGCTAAGGGCTAGAATTTTACGCCTGTCGTTAGCCTAAGTTTTGAGTCTCATGAAGGTGACAGTACGAATTTGTTCGGTACAACACAACAAATGGCGACACCATTCGGACAAACTGATTTTAACGAGTACGTACTCCGCGTGTACTCTGAGGGTATTTCGTGACATCGAGCCCAGGCTTTCCGGAGTCCGATGCTCTAACCACTAGGCTACCCACGGCCCCATTGTTAATGTAATTTATGGAATAGTACACCATGGATGTACACTAACTTATGCGGGGGGGGGGGAACAATATTCAAGTCAAGCATTATAAATGTACAATGTTATTTAAAAATAAGTAATTGAACAGCAATTCTTGAAACATAATAGACTCTCTTAAGATATGACTACAGCGTAAATTTTCAAATATGAAAAGATAAAAAAATATTTGTACATAAGTATTATTGCATAAATTTTCATTTAAAATTGAAAATTTGTCATGCATAAGCCTATAAATATTGCCAAAAAATTTAAATGATAAAGAAATTGTAAAGTATTAAATTTTTAGATATTCCTCTTACAATCTTACCGTAGGAGATAACCGTACCGCAGATCATAGCGTCATCGACCCTTAGGATCGATATAGATACTTTAGGAATCATGTGATTAGAATATACAGTATTTCAAATATATGCAATTTCAAAAACATACAAAAGTAGTATCCATAATTTTACTGATTGTCTTACTATTGCACTATGAAGCTGTACAAAGGCTATTGGATCCTCGATAAAGTGAATAGAAAGACACATGAGTTGGTACCCCATTCTCCAAGCTTCCACATCATAACATACGCAAATTTTGAAGAAAAAAATTAACTAAAAATGAGTCATTTATAGGATTTATTGAAGCAGCAGATATGATTGGAGAAGAACTAACATGAACTCTATTGAAAAGATTACGTGAGCTTAATCTAGGTATTATGAATTATAGAGGGCAAGCATACGACAAAGGTAGCAACATGAAAAGGAACTATAAATGTGCTCACTCTAGAATAATTGCTCTAAATCCTCATACAATTTTGTGCCTTCCTATTACATTCTTTTAATTTATTAATTTGTAATGCTGCTTCCAGTAGTAGTATATATCGTAAAATTTTTTATAGGATATAGCAACGTTTGTGTTTTTTATTTTCTTCATCTACAAAGGGATGGGGAATTCTACAAAAGCATTTAAACATTACTCTTTAACCATTATGTCACTGGTTGGGAAAATAAAATAGATTCAATTAAAGCAGTCTATACACAACTTGAATAAATTTTTTATGCTTTAGAAGAATTTATTAATTTAAGTAATGATAATACAGCGATATCTGAGCGAAGTTAAAAGTCTATTGGATTCAATTCTAGAAATGCCATTTATTTTATGTATAATTGTGTTTAATTACGTTTAATTAATTAATTTTATGTTGTATTGCAATATTGTCTAAAAGTAACATTATCAATAAACTGTTTCAAGTAAAAACAATTGTTCTTAACTCTACTTTTAATTTAGTCAATAAAATTAAAGCTGAAATCTAAAACTTAAGGGCAAAATTTAACACATTTTTAGACGAAGCACAAGGGGCAAAATATAATTTGTATATTTCAGAATATTTTCCTGAAAAATGAATTCGATAAAGAAAGAGATTATTATTCTTAATAGAGCAGAAGATGAAGCTATAGAAAACCCGGCGGTGAGAGGAATTTAGGTGTTATTTTTATAATTCTATAATTGATACTGTTATTGTACAAATAGCAGATATATTTAAAAGAATACCAAATATTAGTTCTGATTTCAAATTAATCACTGATATAAAAACCTTAGAAAAACATAGAAAATTGTCCCAAGACTTTTATAAAGTTCCACAATAAAGAGATAGATGAAATCCTAATCCAGGAAATTAGTTTGCTACGGGATTTGATTTTGAGTGGAAGAGGTGTAAATAACGCACAAGATATATTGCAATACATTCTAAATAATAATTATAATGAGTGATTTCTAAATGTATTAACTGTGTTAAAATTTTTCATTGTATTGCAAGTTATTGCAAATTCTGAGCACTCACTCTTCCAGCAAATTAAAATTAATAAAGAATTATATATTCGATCATGCATGTGTGTAGCATGCTTAAATGCACTTGCTACAATGAGCATCGAAAAAGAAATTGAAAAAAAAAATGTAATTTTTCGTAAATAATTGTTGTATTTGTTAAAACAAAATCACTCACCAAATAAACATGTGTTTGTAATATATGTGTGTTCATGTTTGTAATTTTCCCCCCTACTTTACAATACATTTAAGGCCCCAAATACTTTCTTGCACCGGGGCCCCTTTCTAGAGAAGGCCAGCCCTGTCTAAGAGGCTCCTAATCATTGATTTCTCCTAGCTAGCCTCAAGGCAGTCTAATTGCTTAATGGAAATGCATTTGCATTTCTTCCTACGGACACTCGGTGGATATGGACGAAAACAGTAATGGTATGGCCATGATTCCTGAGAAAATCAAATATCAAGAATATCAATGGATGATTGTCGGAAACTTCCGATTATTAATCCCGTTGTTAGGGCAACAGGATTGTTATACATATCTCTATTTTCTATGCTTCTGAGCATTCTATGCTTGTGTCAAACAGCTGCATTGGAAAAAAATTGACTGGCATTCGAAGGGACACCTTAACACTTGACAGAAAAAAAAACTTCATAAATACACACTACCTTGGTTCCAACAGAAAAAGTTTGATTACTACATCTTTATGTAGAACTGAGTCTTATGAAGAAGTTTGTTAAATCATTTGCAAAATATTGGGATTGTTTCAGATACCTGTGTTCCAAGTTCCCGAAACTGTCTGAAATCAAGTTAGAGAGAGAATTTTTATAGGGTCCGACATACGAAAACTTTTTATCTGATCCCTTCTTTTTGGAAACAATGAGAGAAAGGGGAAACAAGCTCGGGACTCCTTCAAGAACGTAGTGTACAAGTTTTGGGGGTATGCTAAAGATCATGACTACAAAAACAAAACCATTATACAACGGACGTTGGTTATAAATAAAGCTCAAGGGTGCAAGATGATCTCAAAAGTGCATTTCCTACACTCCCATGTTGACTATTTTCTGAAATCTTGACAGCTTATTAGAGTAGAGTGAAAGATTTCGTCGGGATGTCTTTGATATCGAAAGATGCTATCAAGGATATTAATATGAAAACTGAGACTGTTAGATACTCAAGCAAGAAATGAGCATTGGAAATCGAAAGCTAGTTCAGAGAAGCATCAAAAAGGTTTCACCGGAAAAAAAAGAGTTAACATAAAATTGGGAGTATATGTCACGAAAATAATTGGTTTTTTGATTGTAAGAATTAATATACTTATTCATTGTAATAAATGCATTTTTAGGTAAGTTACCTTTTTCTTATAATTGATTTAGAATTTCTATTCGTTTTTTTTCTGTAGGATTTTGCGCAGTATAAAAAAAAGGGGGGGGGAATGTAGGCTAACCATAAAATTCGTAAAACCCCCCTTTTACATAAAATTAAAAGCTGTCCTCAGTCAGCATTGTTCATAACACTGGAGTATCCATCTCCTTAAGTTTCCAATATCTGTTTCATTCTTTTACCTTTAATGTTCAAGTCATTTCTTTCTCTCTGGTAGAAATTATTTTAAAAAAACTGCACATATTACATAGTTATTTTAATGCTGTTAAATGTAATATTTAGAAATGTGTTTATATATATATATTATACTGACAAAAAATTTTAAGTATTATTTCCAAAAAGATTTCTCAAGATTCCACACAAAAAATGTTTTTGGAGTATATATATATATATACAAAAATTTCCAAAAAAATTAGCATTGAACTGCAGTGGGATCAAGAAAGAATACTTAAGATTAACTGTAACAAGAGAGAAAAAGAAATCAGACAAAAATTCATATCTTCATGTCTAACAGACAATCCCTTCGGAAAATAACATTAAGAAAAGCTTTCTCTAAAAAGCGGGAAGGGGAAAAAATAAGATAAGAAAAATATCCATTGATGAACAATTCCAAAATATTTTCCAACCCTGACACAAAAACTTCCAACTTTGCGTCAATATATATGAACACACTACCTCCTCCTTGATACTTATACCCCCTCTAAAAAAATTCTCGGTATTTCGAACACGTGTACATTGAACCGCAAATAAAGAACGATGAATCAACAATGTGTCAAGTTACTCCCAACTAGGACAAAGCCAAGTGAGGAAAAAAAAATTTTTTTTTTAAGCACTCCCCCTTTTATAGGGGAAAAAACTATCTTGTATATTATTGCTTTAGTTGAGCGATGACTGGCCTTTATTGGGTAACTCGTAATCCTCGAGTTAATACCGCATGGCTCAGCGTATAGGACACAGATAATTGAACGATACTTCTTCCTAAACACGACATAAGAGGGGAGGGAGTGACACAAAGCTGAAAAATATCTCTCTGATCTCCCCCCCCCCGCTCCTCTGACGCTTCACTTCACTTTTCCTTTAATGTTGCTTTGATTTATTTAGATATTTTATTGATTACTTTAAACTTCGCATTAGATTTTTTTTTAAGTTGGTTGTGAGAGGAAGAGTCAATTAATCCAATTGACGGCAATATTTTTATGTTATTGAAATTAATTTGTTTGAAAAAGGAACCTATATTTTAATATTTCATTTTGTGCAATTTTATTTTATTATATCGATTCTGTTTCTTCCAGTGATAACACGCTCATTTTTTTACAAAGTTAATTTAAGCAAATAAAGAACTGAATTGCATCCTCTAGAGCATCTCTTATTTATGAAACCCTTCTCAGAATTAAACTCGAGGAGAGACAAAGGAAAGTTGTAATCAGTTGATTTTATGAAATGAGTAGAGAATACTGAACTTTATTTTATATTTAATGTGATGTTCATCGATTTGTAGAATTTCAATTATGATTAAGATATTAGTTAAATTTTAGTTGTATTTTTCAGTTGACTTCTGTTTATATCAAAACAAACCCCTGTCTCAAAGTATTATAATATAAACTTAAATTTGAACTATAATTTTAAAATTGGGAAAAAACCGTTCATTGATATACAAACTTTTTTTTAACATTTATGATAGAAACTAGTTATTGATAAAATAAAAACTCAATCAGAAATTTTTTTTAAAAAAGTTCAAACAGAGGGGTAAAACTTGTTACCTTCTACACAGTAGCGAACTCATAATATTGTTACGTTGATCATGGTTCGGGGATTTTATGCAAACCAGTCGCAAGAAACAAGACTCTTTAACAGCGACGGAAATTTATTGACGAAAATGCAATCCTTGAAATTCAGGATTCAGCAGCAATATTCGCAACAAAAAAAAAAAATCTCAGAAGGTCTTCCCACCTTTAACAGCACTCAGACACAATTATCAGCGTCGAAAATACACGTATGTAAAAGATTATTCACAAGCATTGCTCGTCCTATTCAACAGCCGAGCTAATCTCAATCGGTAATCACGGCCAAGGCAATTCTTCTAAGCGCTTAGTCAAAACCAGACTAACTAATCGCTGGTCAAAACCATACTGACTCGTTTCGGCGAGCATCTCTCTATTTATATGCCCGGCGGATCCTTCCAGAAAGATCCGCTTGCGTCATAGATCGAGAAATTAGTAAATTTCTCTACTAATTTTTAGAAGAACTCAAAGGGTCCCGAACTCACCAAAAATGGTCGCCAACATTGTCCCCAAATCAGGACCTTTCCAATGATGTAACATACTTGCCATTTTAAATAATTAAAAGTTTGTTAAAATGATTTTTGAAAAATAATCAGCTGATGAGCCACGGCCCCTTTAACAGATAGAAATGACCTTTTAAATCTGGGAAGCTTTTCCAAAGCCACTCTCTGTTTTATTTATTCATACGCAATTAACTGTAGATTGACTGCAAGCGTAACTGTTAGGGTTGTTTACCTATTTTGGAGAAAATACACGTTTCTCTTCTTAGCATTTTGAATATTTCGATATTTAAAATTTCTGAATATCAAAAATTTTGAAATTTTAGTTAATTTTTTTGCCCAGATATACAAAAGTGTTCAAAAAACGTAAAGGTACGTTTTATAAAGGTTAGAATACTTTCAACCATACTAACATTACTTCAAATACTAACAACAGTAATGTCAATCCTCAAGCTGGACATACGCATGACTCAAAGGAGACAAGTGCAAAAGAAAAGAAAATTCCCAATTTAAATGGTAGTTTTTCTTCTTATGATGAAAATATGTAGGTATTATTAATGACATTATGAATTTGAATATTCTGGCATTTGTTTTCAAGAATGATGTTCACTGTAGAATGTGTAACAGTGGCTTAGACATGCAAGTTTTAAAAGGTAAGTCTGGACTGGCTATTACATTTGTCCTGAAATGTTGTGCTTGTCCATATCATGTAGAATTCTCTTTTTCAAATATTCATGAAAGAACACAAATTGCTACAATAAATACCAGGTTTGTGTATGCTACGTGTTCCATTGGAAGAGGTGCAGAAGCTGGTAGAATGTTTTGCGGCATAATGAATCTTCGGCAACCACCTACAAGGTTTTCTCCTAACGGTAGGCGAATCTCAAATGCTGTAAAACTTGTTTACGAGGACTCCATTCAAAATGCTGCGAGGGAAGCTATTTGTGAAAATGAAGGTAATATAATATTGTGGTAGAGGGCAGAAGCACGGTTACACATCATCAAATGGTGCAGTTACTGTGACCAGCATTGATACAAGTAAGGTGATAGATGTCAATATTCTTTCGAAATATTGTATATGTGAAAAATGGGCACATAAAAACATGGTTTTTGTCCTGTCGGTGAAAATTCATGGTGTGGATATAAACAGGCTGAAGTATCGGGTAAGTCTTACAAACATAAAAATTCTTCCGGTTGCTGTTGTAGTAGCAATGCGTTCTATGTTTAGATATCTTTCCCATCCTGATTTGTTGAAATAATGTTTGCATCGAAAAACACAAAACCCGAATGAAAGTTTTCATAATGTTATTTTATCACGGGTTCCCAAAACAACATTTGTACACATTGAAACACTTTCACTGGGTGTTTATAATGCTGTTTGTTCCTTTAATGGTGGTAATGTATCCAAATTAAAAAAGCTTCAGAAAATGGGAGTAGAACCTGGAGAATATTCGGTAAGTGCCATGAAAATTCTCGATAAGGAAAAATTAATGAAAACAAGCATGCTTTTTCTGGATGATCAAAGAAAATTAGAAAAGATAAAAGAAAAAAAGAAGATAATATTAAGAAAAATAAGGTAAAAACCGGTTACAGTGCAGGATCTTTTTGATGAGGTAAAATTTTGTACAAAAGCTACTGTTTTCTATGAATTATATTTTTTTAAATTGTGTGTTCTTTTTTCTATAAATTATTGCGTGTTCTTACCTTTTTTCTGTATTCATGAACTGGAAATTTTTATTTTATATTTCATATATATTCTTGTGTATACTGAAGTGAAATTTTTGAAATATTCCTCAGACATTTAGCTAAAAAGTATATGTTGTAACACAGAAAAGGAAAATTTTTATTAAATTCATTATTGTACTCTGCAAAAATTATATTTTTAATTAGGCTAATCAATTTTTTTAAAAAAAATTTCACTTCTGTATATAAAAAATAAATGTTTATTTAATGCACACACAAATTTTTAAGCTTTAGTGTTCAATAGTAAAAGGTACATAAATATATCTCAAAATGCGTTGCATGAAGCTTGTTATATACCAAAAAAAAATCATAAATTTCATGTTTAAAAACATAAAAATAGTTTTCTTGTTGTTGTTTTGGATATTATTTATGTAATATTTTAAGAATCTTTTTAATTCTGATACTTTGAGACATTGTGTTTACATGTGAATTTATAAAACACCAATGAAACTTTTCGAAATGTCGTATAATGATGTATTACCAAAGCCATATTTTCATGTATTGACACATTTTCACATGGTATTTATGATGCTTTATAGTCAACTTGGATGACAGTAATGTATCAGAACAGAAAAATCTTCAAAAATTGATGCATAATTTGAGAAAAATGATGCAAATGCTATGAAATATCTCGATAGATTAAAAGTGAAAAATGCTATATATGTATTTTCTGAGAATTCTAAGTAAAAGAAATAAGTAAAAAGTCTTAAAAGTTATTGAGAATAAGCTAATGTTTAAAAAATAGTGCAAATACAGATTGTAATTCATAATTTTTTTGATGAAGTGACATTTTATAATAAAAATGCAAATATCTCAAAACGGTGTTTTGAAAAATGCGTGTACCTTTTTCTAAGAACCTATTCAACAGAAGCACTTGCAATCTTCACTGAATATTACTGATATATAACTATATATACTGAAGTGAGCTTTTATTAATATTCCCATAATATTTTTGTAAAAGTCAGTTATCGTGAAAAAAAATGACACTTTCCAAAAAATTCATAGTGATACTGCTGCGATGAATGTTTTTGAAAAAACTGAACAATATATTTGAAAAACCTTCCGATCAGCTTAAATAAAAAAAGTCTAATTAATATACAGAAAATTTTTTAAGTCTGTACATTTAATAGTTTCTGAGAAAAAGGTACATAAAAATGCTCAATTTAACATTATCCTTGAACCGCCATTATAAAGTAAAGGACGGCGTTGCTTGCGAATACATATTATAATTTTAACATGAAATAAATATAACATAGAGAAAAAAATGCATTACACATCCAAATACAAATTATTCACATTATTTTACACAAAATTCGTAACAATTTGATATAATTATCACTCAAAATCACCTGGATTTGATTCTAATTTTTGTTATTTGACGAAAACAGCTGTAATGTTAAACCAACGATACTCAACCCGCGGCCCACCGAGCATGTTTAAGAGGCCTGGTCATGGCCCACTGCTCTGAGAAATTCATTTATTTAAGAACAATGTATTAAAATTTTGGTGGAAAATTCTTTGACAAGAAATCAAATATATAGATTTTGCTTTTTTGTTGTCGATGTCGTACGGCTGCGAATTGATATTCTGTTTCTATTTGTAACGATTACGGTTAGTGATAACAGACAACAGCGGAGTAGCGATAATTTTATGGGTGGAACTCAATTTTAACAATCTTTAATACCTTGCAAGCGAAAAATATTTGAACGATTTGGAGCTTGACTGTTTTGTAGTGAAAAAGAAACATGGATCACTATTTGTTTGATTTGTTACGAAAGTGCTGTATTTAGAAAATACCAATAAACGGGAATCATTCAATGACACTTTTCCTCCAAGATCTCTTTCAAGTGATGATAAATAGGTTTTATTGAATATTCTTTGAAACAGCAACAAAGAGTTTTGCCAGTTGTAATGTCACAGCAGTAACAAAGACACCTTATGAAGTTTGTTAGATTATTTGTAATCATATGAAACCTTTACTGATGCACAAACTCTGAAGGAGTGTTATTTAAATTCTTTCAACTTAGTGTTAATGACAAAAGTAAAAAATATATAAAACAACACACACACATGCAATTAAAAAAAGCAAAACAGGAGTTATAATGTTTTGATCAATTTTCCCATATTTTAAATTTCCAGTGTTATCTTGGTACTAAAGCATCCCCCCCCCCTTAATCTCATGTTACGGCCCGCGTGAAATAGCTAACATACGTATGCGGCCCAGTAGAAAAAGGTTGAGTACACCTGTGTTAAACAGTATAAACTAAATGAAAATGCTATTCAAACTGAAGCATACTTTTAAAAATATGGTATTAACATTTATGCATATTTCTATCTCAAAAGTACTGAAATATTGGTCTTGAAAGTAATTGAAAATTATCAACATATGTAAAAGTATATGATTAAATATACCATTAACTTTTGTTTGAATCAATTATGCGTTTCATGTGTAGATCTGAGGACTTCATCAATGAAGCTTCACTGATGAATATAACTGAAGAAGAGCGCCAAGAAAGCTCGAATCTTGCGGGGGAAAAAGAACAAATAAATAGAACTACATAATATATGTATATTACTGCTTTACAATTTTAGCAATGAGTACTAACAGTTGTAAAATTTGTACATTGAGGGTTGGTTCACCATCAGGTGGCCAGGGGGTACTTTCCCTAGTGTTATTTAAAAATGTATTTGATGTATAAAATAAATAAACAAATAAATTTTATTGTCGTGCCATTTTTTACTTTTTTAAAGGAATATATAAAATTCTTAAGATATTCTATAGTTAATATAGCTTTGGTAATTACAGTTATGTAGTCTATTGCGTACTTATTTCTTATTATAAATATATTATTATTGAAAATTCATCAAGGGAGTATTTTTAAAGTAATATATGGGTTAATATGTAAGTAAAACAAAAACAAAAATTTCATAGCAGCTATCTTTTTTTTAAATGAATTCAATAAATAATTCGATCTTTTTGAAATTTCAACCACGAATAAAATGTTTGAACAGAAACACATATATAAAAATGTACAATTTTGAAAGAATTTTTGGAATTTGGTAAAAAAAAAAGTATATACAATGATGAACTGCCGGAAATAACTTTTATAGTGGTTGCGTCATATATTTAAGGTGCTCAAAGACGCCGCACGTTAGTGAAGGAAAAAGAAAGAGGAAAATAAAATAAAATGGCTATAAAAAAATTTTTAAAACGCCTAATACAAATCATGTTATTCGACAAATTTAATCCGACACGGTACTGAAGCAATAAAATGCATTAAGAAAAACTTTCAACTGTCAGAGTTGGTTTGAGAAATGTAAGTTTCTTTGAAGAAAGTGATATTCTCTTCTTACTTTAATCCATTAAATGCTAGTTTTATTTCGTTCCTTTATTTCTTAAAAAAATTATTGTAATAAAAAAAAATGATCCTTTAAACTTTTCTGGCAGTTTTCTTTGAAAAATTTAAGATTCGAATACTTTTACTAATGTTTATTATTATAAATTCATTAGAATATTTTGAAGTATCTTAAAAACTTCAATGTATAATTTTTTTTAGAAATAAATAAACCGGTAGAACAGTGCGATCTGTATACTAACTCTGTATGTGTTGAAGGAAATTGCAAAAATAATTTCACACAAATTAACACCGTAAACAAATTCTGACTAAAAGAATTTTGAATTTTTAAATTTTTGCTTTGTATTCTTAAAAATTAGAGCAAATATGTTGCTGATAGACGAAAATTTGTGTCTTTTTTTTAAATATAAAAAGGTAGTATAATCAGTGGCGCACACAAGGGAGGGGGGGGGCAGGTCAGGAGTTCCCCCCAAAACCCTTGATATTTTTCGACTTATTATAATCATATGTATATTGCACGTGAAATGTAATTAATTATTATTTATAATAATTTTAATAATTAATGCTAATTATTTATTCAATAATTAATTTTTTACTGTTTTTTTGTTCCCGAAAATCGATAAAATCAAAGGAATATGTTGGACGGTATTGGAGCATGGTACGAGAATGGTAGACTTTTTAACCTGGACCCCCCCCCCTTCCTTGAAAAATTCCTGTGTGCGCCATTGAGTATAATAAATCATAAAAGAAAAAAATCTATTTTATTTCCTTTCAAATTTTTACATTGGTGAATTTGTAGCATATATTTTTCATACAATATAAAGGTTTGATGTATAGAGTAAAAGAGATATAGGAATCAAATTAGTGTGTCACCTTCATTATTGGAAACTAGACGTAATATATGTATCAAAATCTTTTGTTTGTTAGTTAAGTCAAGAGTTAATTCAAATGAAATAGATTTCAGAAATACTGAATGACAAATTTAAATATTACTTGTATTTTATTTTCTGTCTAAAACTTAAGTATGGAATTTTAATAGCTTTGTAACTTTAAATTAATAGTAAGGGCAATTCTATCCATTTCCATTCAGCTTGATTTTTAGCTTACTAATAATTCGTGTAAATCAGTTAAATTGGCAATGTTTAAATAATAAATCATTTTATATGAAAACTAAATAAATGATTTCACTTGAATAACGAAACAAAATGGATAATGTGTTTATATTAAATAATATTATTTTATTCATTCTAATTAAATTAATTGACTATATGAAAGCATTTAAAGGCGGTAAATGTAATGTAATGAATATTAATTTAATTTCCTCTCAGTCGCATTATAACTATATTTGACTCAAAAAATACTCATATTAATAACATTCAGTTTAAGAAATACTAATTAATAAAATCTATTAATTTTACTAGCGGAACATTTTTCTCATCACTGTTTTAAACTATTAAATGTAGTTAAGGAATGCAGTTTGAGATAATGACATATAAAACAAATAAAAAATAAAAAAATTATAAAATATATTTTACTTTAAAAAACCTTTACATCATTTATGAAAATTAAATGATGGCTCACTCTCTGCATTAATTTAATAAGAAGAAAGATTAGAGACCGATTACAAAATTAGAAAGTTTAAAGAATGATTCATAAAAACTTATATTTAGTCACTTTCCAAAATAATGGAATGGGATTTCTTAAAATCCAGGTTTACGAAAAAAAGTAGCTTTGTTCTTTTTTTAAATCACAATATTGAAATGATACCTGAATAAGAGATAAAAATACCAAAATAATAATAATAAATAAATAAATCCTAGGAAAAGTTTTATTTTATGTCTGGAAAAGGTATATTGATATTATTATCACCTCCCCCCCCCCCCTTCATTCTCTCTTTAAGCATAAAGCCTTTAATGAATCTTAAAATCACTTAATTTTGACGGAATAAGACATGTTATTTTCTTGTATTTAAATAGACAACAAACAGTATTTTTTTCGAACCCAGTTGTATATAAAAAATTGAGTTAATAAGGTGACCAATTTTTTACAAATCTAAATTATTCATCATTTCTAAAGTTCTAATAAAATGATGTAAATACATAAAAGAAAAGGTATAAGAACAAGGCTTGTAAAAATTATTTTACATAAATGTTTTCCTCTTAAGGAGAAGAGTTTTACCAACTGACACACAATTTAAAAGTAAATTTTCTTACTCAGCATCAATAGATTGAGAGAACTGTTAAAACACGTTAATTTATATTTTTATTGGATAATGCATTAAAATTTCTTGATTTGGATTAATTTATATATTGGAAATAATTTGCACAATGGCTATTTTCTTTAAATTATTTCTAATTGTGAAAATAAAAGCTTTGTGATTAAGAAATTCTTATTTTCTTACCTCAATATTCTACTTTTTTTTACATTACTTATTTATTTCTTTGATAAATATGGAAATGTTTTATAGCAAAGATTTCTCACAGGTATGCATCAACCCCGAAAAAAAGTTTAAAAATCATTGATGTTTGAAAAGTTAGGTGAATCTGTTTTATTCAGAAACACACCAATGAAAGAAATTTAACATCGTAACTTAATAAAAATTCTAACTTTCTGAGATGAGAATACTGATTGAAGAAGTGAAGAACAATAAATTAAAAAATGAAAATTAAGGAAAAAATCAGGAGAAAAAGGATGATAATGATATTTAGACAGTAATGTAGTTATTATATTACGCTTTTACACCTTAGCAATTGTAATAAATTCATTTTTTCCACAAAACCTTTTCATATGAATTATTATTAATTCCTTTGATCTGGTTCGTTTTAAAAATCCTCTAGAAGAAAAGAAAAAAAAGAAGGGGGGAAAAATACTGATCAATCTCAAATAATTTTCAAAAGCATGCTGGAACATACGAAGAAATAATGAAAGAAGCAAAAACAGAATACTAATTTATCAAACTCTTAAATCGTAAACATTAACACCTGTACTACAACAGCTCCGAAATTGTTTGAATATACCTTTAAGTCAACAAATCAAGTGTTATTTTTAATTCACTGTTTGAAAAAAGAAAAAAAAAGGGGGGAGGGGGAGGAGAAAAAAACTCTCGCAAAGAGAAAACTAACGGTCCAAGTTGGGAGAATCCCCTTCACTCATCCACATCCGCGAAATGAAGACCGTGACGGAATGGATTAGTTGTGAAAAGCGGGTGGACTTTTCGGGTTCTTTTGCCCAATCACGGGGCATCTAGCCTCGTCCCGCCTTTTAAGGTGCAAAGACAGCTGCCAGTGTTCAAAATATCACTTTTTATTAGAAGGGAATGCGGTGATTGAAATGGTATGTAACTGAGGAATGAGGTAAATTATATTTGACCCCTGAAAATGTAATTCATAAGCTGAATATTGACAATTTCTTCAAAAGAAGTGATAAATTGGAAAAGTTTTATCAAAAAAGGAATTTATTATTATTTTTTTTACTACCTTAGTGGAAACTCTTCATGCATTTGTTGCAAATTAGAGGAAAAATTACTTTATGTTTTTTTTAGAAAAATAAAACGAAAATGTATCTCCTCCATATCCAGTCATTGCGCATCATACATTATAAACTTATTTTTTGAGCATTGGTCATGATTATTGATAATGAAATTTTTAATTACTCTTAGTAAGGTTGAAATATTGTTTCGTACTTTTGATGTAATTATAAGAAAGAATTAGGAAGATGTAGATTTAGAGTTAAATACTGAAAAGAAAGAAAAAAATAATAATTTATTTAGTAATCGTCATCTTATGTCAATATTATAATTATTTTATACATTCTTTATAAATAGTTAGGGATAATATACATTCATTATAATTAGTTGAGGGATAATATACATTCTTTATAATTAGTTCAGGGATAATATACATTCTTTATAATTAGCTTAAGGATTATATACATTCATCACATAATTATCTTCAATACATACTAACTTCATGACTTAAGAAATAATATGAAAAAATCTAAGCAAAAATAACATTCCTCTTTTTAACATTTAACAGAACATTTAACTTTGATATAACTTAGATCTACAATTTCATAATGAATTTCAGAAGAGTTTACTGTGTAAAACAGGGGTATCAAACTCTCGGCCCACAAAATCATTCTTGCGACCCGGCCAATATATCGGCACACAATAATATATAATTAAAAAAATTCTCCCAAAATTGGAAAGATAGTAGTATAGAGAGGTGTGAAGCGTCAAGACGTAAGCATTAAATTTGTCTTATTCTCTAAAAAAATGTTTATTATAATGTATTACTCGAAATAAACCTACGTTTCTATGAATATCGATTTTTTTGTGGCCTTATTAAAGTTAAACCTTATTTGTTTGGCCCAAGTTAGGATTGACACCGTTGGTGTAAGAGAATAATCTGGAAGATAAAAGTTTTTTTTAGTTAAAATAAGTCAGCAGTTAAGACATTCAACAAAAAAATGTCGTAAGAAAAAAAAATTACTAGCAAATATCACAGTGAATATTATTTTGAAGTTTATTTTAAAATATCGCTTATAAAAATTTCCAATCGAAATTTAAAGAAATTCATTAATGCAGCATAAAAATTCTCAGTAAAAAGGAACAACTCAAAATCACAAAGCTAATGTAGTCAGAATATTAAATAAATAATGCCCCCCCCCCCTCTCAATGTTTTAGGGATATATCTCTATGTGTATGTCATGTACAAGGAATTCGCTTACGAAATTACATTCATGAATTGTAACTTCATCAGCTTTTAAAAAAAAGTATGAAGTTATAAGATCCCTAATTAATTCAGAAAATAGAAGTATATATTAATCAAAAGTACTGCAATTAATTTTTTTCAAAGACACATTTCTGGATATGAGAGTCAATATCTAAACTATATTAACCATAAGGTTATAGAGGTGAAATTAAAATAAAATCCTAAGATTTGTGAATTCATCAATAACTTTCAATAAATATTTTCTCACTTTGCTTAATAAAAAGGAGGTAGTTACAAATACTGTAAAAATGTGGTGCTTATTTAGAATTTGTAAGATTGTTTTAACATTATTATGTTAGATTTTACTGAAATTGGTCGAAATTGATTACAATTGTCTCAACTATATTTACTCGCACCGAAAATTGTTATTCATTCCATGTCTTTTTAGCATTTTAATAAAGTGTGTGAGATAAATATTATAAATGAAAAACTAGCATGTACTCTTAACCATTATTTCTGTTTGAGTATGAGGAAATGAAAATAACCATTTTAAAAATATATTTAGCTAAGATTAGTTATTTATATGGCTTTATATATGCAATTGCATCTGTAAACAGAAAAAGATATGCTATAATTATGCTACATGTTTTCTTCCAACACGAGAAAATATTTTGAAGGTGATACATTAAAAGAAATCTTTTATCAAAAATATAAAATTACAATAAAGTAGTTTAAACGAATAAAAAAGTTCATAAGTCTTTCATATTTATTAATATTTAGTATTTTTATATGACTCATCTAATATCGTTCAGTGCTTCGGGGTTTTTTTTCAAGTGAAAGGGATTAAAACGTACATAAGTATAGAAGTTTCTTAAATATGGTTCCTACAAGTACACTTAACTTTCCCTCATATGACAAATTATAAAGAAATAATAAAGAATTATGAATTTAAGTTCATTAATAATTAGTGAGTGCAAAAACAAATATTCCAGAGCTGATAAAGCAGAACATAAGTCTTAAACTAATATCAAAATAAATAAGTAAATAAATATAACTATGAAAATTTTAAATAAGTAAAACCATGCATATGTTTTAAAATTCGAAAGATAAAAGTCTCTGTTTTCAATCGCGGTGAAGGTAATGTTTTTGTCCTCAGTGAAAGTGTTTTTATACGTAAAAAGAATAAAAGGTAAAAGAGAAGGTGGCTGCTTTAGCTCATGTAGACAAGAGTGCAATTTCGACGCTATCTTTGTTTTATGGCCCTAAGCCCATACATACCTTTCCACTGCATGTTTTTCCCCCCTCACTTTCACAAGACCTTTCCAAAAACTAGTTGCTTTTTTTAACACCACACACTCTATCCTCTTGACAAATTGTCGCAATAGTGTTTGCACTTTGTGTCGGGTAAGGTAAAATTCGTCTTTTTTTTTCACCCACCCTTCTTTTTCTCTCATTCTTTCCCTTTTTTTTATTCAAGCTTCACTTCTTCCCGCATCACCTTTTTAAGAGAAAGATTTATGCATCGAATTAGAGGCTGCGAAACGACACTTTTTAAGCGAGCCCAAAAGCGCCAGTTAAATTGCAAATAGAAATTCTATTGAGGGTTGTTTTTCTCGCGCAGGCGGTCTTCCGGGCGCAATTTAAAAATTCCGCGCATGCCTTCCCCCTGGTCCGGAAAGCCTGACAAATCGCTTCCGAATTCTGCTCTTCATCTCCCGGACTGTTCGGGGCAGGACAGAAAAAACATTTCCACTCTTAAACGGCCTCGTTTTGGAGACCTTTATTCTCAAACCCAGCCTATACTATTGCTGTATGAGAGTGCCGTTTGGTGTTATTACATCGTCCTTTTAAACTTTTATTTCCCAATACCTATGCACATAATGTCCTTTTATTCTACTTCGTGTGTTATTACCTTCAAACATGCGAAGTATCATTTTGAAAGCATCAGTCTGTTCTTTACCGAGAGGTATTATTTGTTGTTTCAAGATATTTGTATCTGGGAAAGCAATAATGGGTCTGTATGAAAACAGTTCGCGATGTTTTAAAAAAATGTATAGGAATTTCTAGGCACTTGACATTTATAAAATTACTTTCTGAATTCACAATGACAATGTGTATGATGGTAAATATTTTGACTTGTGGGCATTTTTTTTTCAATATTAAAATAGATGATTATTCAACATTTTCAGTGTTTGAACCATAACATAAACAAAATAAATATAATATTCCAGAGATTTTTTAAAATCTTTAACAAGCATTTTTAACAACATAAAACAGTTTTTATCACTATTTATGGAAATTAATTTCTAACCATCGCATTTTATAATTATTTTACTTTTTGATTTAATTTTTTTATTAACGTCGCACTTTGAAGCTACTCTAGGACTATTACGATGGTACTCTAAATCTATTTTACAGTATAATGATTAGACTAGTTGATTCAATTGAAATATGTCTAAAGAATAAGTAATATTGCTAACTATCATTCATTTTAACAGAAATTTTACTCATAAATGAATGTTTATTGGACGTTTGTGTATAAGATTCATTTTAAGTCAAATTCAAGTTTAAAATGTTGTTAATGTGAACTGAAACTTTTTAGTATTCATGTCAAGCTTCTACATTTTTGTTTCTGAGATACATACTTATAAATAAATGTACCAGAACCGAGAATGAATGTTTATGATTTTTATATATTTGTATTAAAATCTCAGTCTAATAATAATAAAGAAAAATAAAAAGAGCAACTCTGTAGTTACTGCGTTAAAATTTTCAACATGAAAATTTTTTTGAAAGTATATTTCTGTATAAAAAATTATTTTTGTACGACAATTTTTGACAATAATGAATTACAAATAGATTTCGCACTAGAAATATAAATAATAACATTATAGAAATGAATTATATGAGGGAAAAGACTTTTTTAAATAAGAAATATTTTGAATTATATTAAGCATCTCATAAGTGCTGAACGGAAGATTAATGTATCATTTAGAATATAATAAAAAGGAAAATTGATCTACAATAGTATATATGTAGGAATGAGAAGAAATTTTTGTGCACCTAGTGATGAATAGTAATATCTATGTAGTTATGCGAATAATAAAAAGATTCATTACAATTAAGAACAGTTATAGATCTAGAAGAATTGATAAACACTTCAAGCTCTTCCCCGAAAAGCTGACATACTCGTCATCTTGTCATCAAATTCAGCGCAAGGCTGCATGTTGAATTTAAAATATAGCCGTTTAGATAATTAAAAATAAAAGAATTATTAGCACCTTAGTTGGCAACGCACTTCAAATGTTCAGATTTTTGCTATGCAAATACAGTCTGCGTCGTATGACTTGCAACGAAGAAAAATTGCGCCATTACAATAGGAAACATATAATCGGACATTTTGTATTTTTTATGTAATTCTTTTTCTCTTCAGTATTTTCTGCTTACCAAAATAGTGATGATAGTTTTTCCCATTCAGCGTCATGTACGTTGGAACTTTTACTAAAAAAAATGTTTACGATATTTTTGATATTCCTTACTAAGAGTTTTTTTGACAAAATAACCAATAAAATAATTTACAGTTAATTTAATATTATAAAGCAGATTTCACAGACTGTAAGCCATTTTCCAAAATCCTTTTGACATATTTTTAATTCTTATTTTTATGTAGATTCTCATCTTAAATATCTCAAAACATCAGGTTTAACTAACATATTAACAGAGAATATTTTTTTAAAAAAAATTTAAAACTTGGAGATGAGTGAATGGGACACACCACATGAAGGACCACTAGTACGACAAGCAAAAAGCTGTTTACTGATAAGAAATAGTATGCATTTTTGAATTCAGGGTAAAAAAATTATTAATTTCCGATAATAAAAGTGCTTTTTTAAACCAGAAATTCAAAATAATAATAGTAGTAATAATAAATAGATAAAAACCGACACAAGAAAAAGGTTAGATAGTGTTTAAATACGTGGGTGTTTTTTAAGTCTTCGAATTATAATTCCTTTTTAATTTTGTTTTACTGTCTTAAATAAATGAAAAATACTTTATTTAAAAATTAAAAAAGATTACCCCCTATATATTAATAACAGAAATTCATTTACTTTAGGCCAGTGATCTTCTAACTGTGTACCACGGAATCCTGGGGTTCCACAAACCATATACTGGGGTTCCACGAGTCAAAATAAAAATTCGAAAAGAAAACTGTAAAATACGTATGCAGATAGTTCCAATATAGACCTAGTCTTAGACAGTCAGTGTAAATAAAGTGCAAACAAATCCCAAATATTAAATATAATTCAAAATTAGATGACACTTGGATCACGAATTAAGGCTATTAGCGAGCAAGTTATAATTATAAAATGTAAAATTTATATTTATAAAATTAATAAATGATGAAAAAAATAAACAAAGGATACAGTAATTTTCCTTAAATTTACTTAATATAGCTATAACATGTTGATCTACTTTCAGTATTGCTTTAAGATATTTTCTAATAAGAGATAGAAAGAGGAATGGGGTTCCTCGGATGCACTTAATATTTTTAAAAGTTCCTTGAGTCGATAAGGTTGGAAGACCACTGCTCTAGGCAAAGACTAGTACTGTTTAAGTTATGTAGTTCCTAAATTATGACACCATTTATAACTCCTGCTCATAGTTATTGAATTTAAATTTAGTTCTATAAGTTACTTAAAAGGTAAATTAAATTTTAATAATATTAAAAGGCAACACATGAGAAAATCAATGACCAGAGTTTCAAAGTGTATGTTTGGGAGGTAGTAAAAGAGCAAACTTGATGGTTGGTTTAAATTTACCAAAAGGGGCTTAATGTATACGTATATATATAACTTCCTTTAGTTTTTAAACTATTTTTAACGCCAGTGAAGAACGCCAGCCTTTTGTACAATCAATTAATATTGTTTATATAGATATATGATATATACAATCTCCCTCTCCTCCACTGATTATAATAGAAATACATTAAATCGAGATATTAGAATGGATTTTCAGAGTAAAAGGACATGAAAAGGTTTTGAATATTTCAAATAAACTATAATTAAAACTTCTTTTTCTTTCCTTTTTTTCTTTTTTGTAAAAACAAACGATTTAATTTTTTCCTTCTGGCAGAGCTTTTAAAGCTTGAATGTATTTACGAGGAACTTCTTTTTAGATTAAAAAAAATTCACCGAAACGCGAGGGCTGTTTTACTAAAAATGTAAATGTATTTTTATCAATACAAATATTAACATTACTTTTGCTAATAGTTATCTTTTTCATAATGTATTAAACGTATTAGAGTTTCCCAGAACGTCCAGATCTCCAATTAAAAGCTATTAAAAACCTTCTTAATTATCAGCCCCATTTATTAAAATGGGCAATTTAGATTGGGCTAATTTATTTTCACCCCAATAACGACACAACTTGGAAAAGAAAGACAAAAAAAAAGATTTTAAAAAAAGAATGTACGTGTGTATATTGGAAGGAGGGCTCGAAAAATAAACTGCCCATACGTATTTTTTCTCGTCCGTTAGAAAATTACACCTTTACCCCCGCAACACATATCGTAAATTCAACTCTATTTTTCTTAACAACGTGAATTTTTTCCCTTCCCTTTTTTTTCATTACTTCCCCCTCAGAGTTGAGGTTCACAAATTACCCACTGCGTTCCAAAGTGTCAGACTAAAAGGGCATTTTTACCGTCTTATTGCATTCCGTATAGTCTTTTGCTCGACAAATCGCTTGCTGTCACATGTGAATGTAATGTCCTTTTTTGGTACAGGAGGAATTTTTTTTTCTATCTCAAACTGTTTGATTAGTTCTTACTCATTACAATTTTGTTTGTTTTCTTAATTTTGTTTGACTATAATCTTGTAATTATTTAATGAAAAAATAAGGGATTTTACTATCCAAATGCTTTGAAATTCAAATGTATATAAAAATATACCTTTTAGAGATTGTTTGGTTAGCTTTTACCACAGTTTTTATTTTAAGTTACAATTTTAATCTTTTCTTTAATTATAAAAATAAAGTAAAATATTTCTTTTCCAACACCCAAAAAATTGAGATAATCTTTTTTTGACTACTTTGTACATCAGTGCTTCTCAAACTTTCCCTATTGGTGACCCAATTTTCAATCATAATTTTTATCGCGCCCCCTTATACAAAAATAATGTATTGAATTCCATAATAATGCATTGGGCGCTAAAGCTACAATACGAACTTAATTATAAACCACACAAATTAACAAGATAAGCATTAAATTTTGTAATTGTTACTTTTAAATAATATATATTTTAAGCAAATTACTTTTAAGTTATATAATAATTATTATGTTATTTTTTTCCCTTCCGCTAGTTTTTAAATTGGAGCATTTTGCAAAATGATATTTAATCAAAGATTTTTTTTCTCCATCATCAATTTCTAAATGTAGAAATATCATTAGGAAAATAGTCTATGGTCTATGTTGCTCCCTATCATATCCAGCACATCTAGCATTCTCGCGAACGTCTGCGTGAGTGTGGGCAACTAACTTATCGGACGTCTGAGCAAAACATGTAAAAATGCTGTATCTCGTAGAATTCCAGTTAGTCTTAATCGAGTCGATACTTCTATGCTGCCGAATCTACCTTGAATGTACATTTTATAATTTGCGCTTTAGTTGTAATTCACAGCATTAAGTATTACGGCAGCAATTAACAAAAACATGGATACATTTTTAAGTCCTAAGCGAACATTCGACGACAATAAAGCATCAACAAGTGCACAATTCCGAAAATTAAATCAAGTAAGTATTCTCAAAAATACATAAATTTTCGATTTACCACTACTAAAGTAAATGCAGAAAAGCCCCTGTGAGTTATTTCTTCAAAAACATGTTGGTAACAGACAGTATGTAATAAACTTAACCTAATAAACTTAAAAGACCTTTGGAAACACTTCATGGTGAGTGCATTGACAGGCCTCGAGAGTTCTTAAATCATATGAAAAACAACAATCATTAAAAAAAAAACGCTGTCTGTAAATGAAAAATCTTTGCTTGTATCTTACAAAGTATCGTAAAAAATAGCCAGATGTAAAAAGCCTCACACTACTGGCGAAGAGACCTTATTCTTCCAGCAGCAATTGAGATCGTCGAAACCATGTTTGGAGACAATTTTTCCAGGAGTTGCAGTCTCTGAACTGCAACTCTTTGGCAATATCAACTATAATTTTAAGCCTCAGAGAATTATCATTTATAATTATTGTTAAATAATGAAAAAGAATGTAAAATTCAGATGAAGAATAATTGTGTTATTTTTTAATATTTAAAGCGAGGAGACTTAAAAATGTTTTAACCCGGGAAGCAGGCGCGCACTCGATACTAACGTTAATGGTCACGCGGAGTGACTGAGTCACCCCAATCCTTTTTTTTTAAAATTATTTTCATTGTACACCATAAAAATCACAATTCTAGTGAATAATTTAACTAAGAGAAAGTATACTTACCTACTTTGAAGGACTTTTCAATTTTTCTTTCATAACTTGAGAAAAAATCCAATGAAACTGAACAAGAACCTTAAGATTGTAAGGAAACGTTTAACACTCTCAAAAAGGAGGGAGATATGTGACAAATACATTTTAGTTCATCTGAAGACTGTCATATAGGAAGATACTGTCAAGGTCATTGGTAAAAAATAAACAGTTTTTCCGGAATTAATGATTTCGTAAGCCTGGGATTACTTTACGCCTCCCGCGAACACTACCGGGTTAAAAGTGTATGCAATATAAACATATGGATGCTAGTTCTAAAAGTGAACTACGTAAAACGTTTTTCATTATGCTTTATATGTTTCAGCATATTCATAAAAAAGTAAATCTTGGCGAAATAATTCTTCAATCATCTGTGCTTTTCGAAAGATCATAAAAACTCTTTCACATGGAATGAAGCGCAACAGAAATATACTTACAGCTTCCCTAAATGACAGTGATGCATTTTTTATCTTCATACAATTTTTCTCTGGGTCTGGGTTTTGTTTTTTCTCTGAAAGAGTAGTATTTTAGATTTAAAAAGAAAACGTAATAAAAAAAATCTCTCATCGTGGAATTACAGCAAATCAAACAAAATGTTTTTTTTATTTGGTTATAGGATCAAGGATAGTTTGAAGTAGAGATGACGTAATTTTGCCAGATGATATACATAAATTTTCTCAGTGTAAATGTGTATTTTTTCTTTTGTCAGAAAATATTTTGTTTTAATTCATTCCAGTAAATTAATTTTTTGGAACTTTTATTTTCGATATGCTCGCGCCCCCCTTGTAGGGTTATCATGCCCTCCTAGGGGGGCGCGCCCCACAGTTTGAGAAGCGCTGTTGTACATATTCATTAAAGTATTTGTGTAAAAGGATAATTTGAAACTTTACACAGTTTTTTTACTTTTTCTTAGAAGTTTTTATAAATCAGTAATTGAATATGAACGTCTGCTCAATAGCAGAGCTCTCCCCATTTATACATGTCAAGATTGACGTATGGAGGGTAAGTTGCCCAGATGGGGCATTGCGTCTCCATAAAAACAACCGGGACCGAGAGCATAAAAAGTGTGAACCGTCTCGGAGAATGTTTTTGATGGCGCCACACCCTTTCTCTTTGCCCAACCTAAAGACGGTGGTGAGTCAAAGCGCTAAATAGGAAGGAAGCTGTTAATTATAGCACCTATGTGTTGGGTCCCCCTCGCACATATGGGTCACAGACGACTTAAATAGAGAACTGTTGGTAAGGCAAGACATAGACACACCCTGAATGAAAACTTGACAATGACAAGTTACAGCCTCCAGATGTTGGACACAAGTCCGTTTCGTAGTAGAGATCAATCGAGCCGGCCGATTGTTTACACGCACCCATGGAGTGGGACTGTGGTCAGGAGAGTCAGCTGTAAAACTGGGATACACGCCAATGAGAGGTGATTGGGGGCGTTAAAGTGACCCTCTCATGGAGTTTAAAGGGGACGGCTTGGAAGTGGAGAGGGACTTTCTCGACTTTTCGATCAACATGAATTGACTGTTTTTTCGCTCTTCAAATTTGGAGTTTGCTGACGCAGCCGCTCTCAAGGACTTAACGTGATGAATCTGACTTACTGGGGAACTTTGGCGATTGGTTGAACTATGGATTTCCAGCGGCGCAACGGCTGAGCATACCTGAAACTAACTTTGAACAAGAACTTTTCCACAGCGAAAGGCTGTATTTTTTAATAATTTAATATTGAATTTATTGTTATTTACTATTAATCTAGAAATAAATTGTCTTTTGGCAATCAGCTGTGTGACTGTTAACGCTACCCTGTCACGACATTACAAATGGAACGGGCTAAATTCATGTGACGTCATATTCACATGATAAATGCAATGCAATCACGTGTTTCCTACCATTCTGTTCATGCACTAAGCTGTTTCCACCTTTTGCTTTATACCGAAATTTTATTTTTTACAGAGTTCATACTTGTCAACAATAATAACGCACAAAGTTAAACACAGTGCACTTTATTTAAAAGTGCATGTTCAATAACTTTTTTTAAATTATTAAAACTTTTGACGAATTTTAATAATTTGAATATCTTTACCCAGTTATAAAATTGTGAAATTTGATCAAATTTTACAAGCAGAAGAAGTACAGATCTAATGTCAGTTTTCAGTTCAATGGAGAACACGTGATTGCGTCGATCACGTGACCGTCAGGAATTTAACCCACTGTGAATTTCTTAAGAATACTAATTGAAAATTTGCTTTGTTTCCGTTACCATGAATTAAAAGCGATGGTCAAAGTATAGATAATTACGTTATTTTTAATAGTTAAAAAGTGAATTTTTCCCAACTTTTTATTCTGAATGTTCCAAATTGTTTTGCAAGATTTAATAATTCTTTTTTCTAATGTTAATATTTATATAATATTTTTTTATCATTCCAGAAAATGAAACGAATCATTTTATCGTTTCCAGAAAATGAAACGAAAATCCATTTATTGACTTGGCTTTATTGAGTTAAATTTTACAAGATGAATATGCATAAATATATATATATATACATATATATATAAATATATATATATATATATAATATATATATATATATATATAATATATATATATATATATATATATAAACAGTACAGAACTTATTGCACAAATTAAAGATAAAAAGATATTTTCTGTATTTAGTTTAGATTTTGAAGATCTTTTTAACTCAATTAATATTGATGATGTGATAAAAACACTAGTAAAATTTCATAAAGATAATTTGTTTAAAAATGTCAAATATGATAGATTTGGCTCTCTACTTAGGTTAGTTCTAAAAGAGAATTATGTTTATCATAATGGTAATTATTATCAACAGATTAAGGGTCTACCACAAGGTGGCCCAGCTAGCAACTGTCTTGCCAATTTATATTTACATTATTTTGAAAATAGTTTCACAGACAACTTAGAATTTTATTTTTTTCGTTATATAGATGATATAATCATTTTTGGCAAGCAAGACAACTTTATACCTAATATTAATTTTTATCCACAATATCTTAATTTATTACAGACAAATAGTAACAGTTACGAAGCAAATTTTCTTGATATAGAAATTAAATTAAAAGATTATAAAATAGTTACTAATATTTATGATAAACGAGAAGACTTTAATTTCAATATTATAAAAGTACCACATTGGGAGAGTAATGTGCATGTATCTATATTCAGAAATATTGTTCTTAATTACACACTACGCAATAAATTTCTAGTTTCTAATAAATCAGAAAAAATTAAAAATTATAAACTTTTTACTAAATACTGTTTAATTCAAAACTACCCTATTAATTTTATTAATAGATATTTAAATAATGAAATTCTAAAAAGTAAGGATTAAATTTCCATAGTTTTAAAAGATTTATATTATAGATTTATTATTCTTCCTAGATAGTTTTTAAATACCCCCAGTTTCTAGTTTTAGATATAATTACTTTTTTAGAATATATTATAACTTTTAAACTATATTAAGAGTCTCTAAGATAATGGTAGTATGTTTTCATTTCTTATTTTATTATTTCTATTCTTTTCATACTTTTGCTAAGTGCTATTTTTCAGCCTTTGCTTTGTTTTGAAATTGTATTTGGGTCCAGAATCTGGCAATAACTTGGTTATTGTACTCAGATTTAGCGCGGGCTCTGCATTTCAGTATGCAATTTTTGGATAAGTTACCTCTTCCTTATAATGGATTTAGATTTCCTATCCATTATTTCCAATTGATATTTGCTCGGTATTATTAACAAAAAAAGGGGGAAGGTTGGCTGGCCAAAAAACATGTTCAACCCCACTTTTATACAGAAGGATTTTTTTGAAAAAATTTTATGTATACTAGCTGTCCTAAGTCAGCAATGTTGATAATACTGAAGCATCCATTCTTTTGTATTTTGCTCTGTTGTTTCAATCTTTCATATCTCCTTCTAAATTCTGTTGTATTGTTATCTGGCAATTGATATTCTTTTATGTATTGATCATGTGGTTCATCTCTCTCTTGTAGAGAAATTTTGATTATATATATATATATATATGTAGTTAAGTGTATTAATTTTTTTTTAGTTTTAGTTGCAAAAAACAATATTATAAAACCATCAAAATATCTTGACTCTGAGGAATGAATATTTTTTTAAGGAAAAATATTTTTATATTAAAATATAAATTTCAGCAGTTTTTTTTGTATACTTGTTAAAACAGAAACATAAATATTGTTTGAGTAATAACATTTGTATGAAAAAGAAATCATCAGACTATTTATGTTTCGCGCAAAGCATGTATTATTGTACAACACTCCTTCCATTTCTTTTTTTAATTTCTTTTGATTATGTTTGACTTCAAAGCAGTTTAAGGTTATACAATTTTACTTCATTCTTTTTCAATACTTCGTAACAAAATGTACGTACCTCTTTGTTGGCCCTCTGACAGTTTTTAGGAAGTGTGTAAAGGTTTTTCTTTAATCCTTTATTCATAGTTCGGATTTTATTCAATGCACAAAATACAAGTGATTTCATACATGCCTTTTTTACCGTTTTTTCATATATGTTTAATGCCATTTAGGAAATGCCAATCATTTTTTAAGACATGTTTTTGCAAATATGATAGATTGCTTCTGGAAAGACCTTCAACCATGTTTCAAAACCTATTTTTGCCCTAAGTAATCATTATTGATTTATTATTTTATTTTATTTGTATTTGTATTTCTGTCACTTTTTTTACTAAAGCTTTGGAAGACTTTTATATTGATTTGAAAATCCGTGTGGAAACTACATGATATTTGAGATTTATAGTGTACTTAAGTAAAAAATGAAAACTTTTAATTTTTTATTTTAAAGCAAACATTTTTATACGTCAAAATAAAACGAGGCTATTTGGAACCCACAAGTTTACCAAATCGGAAAGCAATAGTAAAGTTGAAGATTTTTAAAAAATGGACCTTTCTGTACAGTTAATTTGTTTTTCAAAAATGTTCTTTGTAAATATATTGATTTTTGTTTTACATTCAACATAATTGATAAAACCTTAAAGAATCTAAAATTCCTCTTAAATTCAAAACTTAGCAAATTTATAATATCTAAAATAGATTAGCAGTAAGATTAGAAACAGTTTTATGTAAAATACCTTAATTGCTAATAATCCTTTCAAAGAAAAAAAGTGGTTTAACTTAAATTTAGTTGTAAAAGTTGACTGAAATTCATGTAATTTATTACTACTCAATTTTAAATTTAAAATGGAAAAAAGAAGCCGTCAGAGATTAAATGAAATGGAGCCAATAGACATCTTCTGAAAATTAACCACAGATTTACTTTTGAGAAAATGGAAGTATTATGTGACGTTTAGGAAAATTAATAGCAGCGTGAGAATTAAGAAATTAAATAATTGGTTTATTTAAGCCCACGGCTATTAATAACAGTGTGTTCACATTTAATAGAAATTATTCATACTATTAATAATTTAAATACTACGGTAAATTAAGTGAGGGAGGAAACAACACAACCGTTCTCCTTGGTGTTTTCAACGGACTGTCTTTTCACTCTTTTGGGGTGAAACGGTTACCTCTCTCATACGTCGAATTTCAATCTGGGTTCCAGCTCGGGGGTGGAGTGGTGCTTCTCTCATGGCCATCGACTGTCAGGACGATGTCAGATGAACAGGCCCTGCAAAATTTAGGAGTGCATGTGTGCATAGTAATGGTGTTGTGCTATCTACATAAAAAAGCCAATTTTTCCACTGTACGGCACGAAAACGTCACAGTTATGTATACAAATTGATTATTTGAGCCATGTTTAAAAGGAAAATGCAATGAACAGATTGTAATGATAGTTAAAGCGTACAAATATGTAAATCGCAAACAAATAACATTTAACTATTTGACCAAGATTACTTTTATGGTATCGTAGGAAAAGAGTGTTATATCTCTATTATTTGAATATGTCATACATGTTATGTTTCTTCACTAATACGTAAAAAAAAAAGCTGCAAATCAGAAAATATAAAACATTTTCTCCTCATTTTATTCATCACTTTTTAAAATTATTTTTCGTGGGATTTTTATATTGAGAGGCCCTTTTATTGTAATTGCTCATCAATAATTCTACGAGACTTTTGCCATTTGTATGTCGGGGTAACGGAAGTTTTAATTATTAATAAGAAATAATCTTCCGATCTTTTGCCTAGCAAATTTATCTTATTCCTAGCCTTAAAAAAAACATTCGAAGATAGGAGATTTTGCAACACAAATGAGGCTCCATTCAAGACGTAAAACAATGGTTTTCGATGCAATCATTTAAGCTCTACTATCTACTATGATGACCTTCGAAAGGTCTAGAAACATTAGGAGAAATGTATAACTCTGAATGGTGACTATATGGAGAAGTTTTAATAATAACAAATAAAAATCAAATTTCTATCTCGATTTATTTAATAATCAAATTTTTTTATACCTCTCTGTAATTAATTCTTCTTGAGTTGGATTGGATCAGATGTTGATAGGTCGTTTGCGAAATTTGAGGCTGTGTTTGAAGAATAGCCGGCTGGGTGGCGTGGTTGGTTTGTCGCTGACCTTCTTCACCCAAGGTTGCGGGTTCAACCCCGGCCCAAGTCGGCGGATTTTCATGATGCAGAAAATCGACAGCAGCCATGTCGTATGATTATACGGCATATAAAAGATCCCTAGAGTGTCTGTTTGGCTTGGGCGCTCTCGGCAAAATTAAATCCTGGTACAAGTTCGCATCGTCAGAGCTTATGTGCCTCCCTCTGTGGAGGAAACTGGGCGTAAAAATTACCTGGGGCGATTGGTATCCGTCTATACGGCGCCGCACTAAAGAGTGATACCAGCTCTTGGGGATGTACTGGGTCTGCAATGGTAAAAATACCAAACCGCAGCCCATTGGATTAAAAAAAATATTTGAAGAATAGTACTTTTCAGTAGTGACAGATTAGATGATTGTGAATCTATATGTTAGATGGATTTTTCAACTTCATCCCACAAATGCTCAATATGATTGAGATCTGGGGATTATGGGGTAGCAGAATAACAAAGTTAAATCTCTGTCAAGTTCCTCAAACCAATCACTTAAGAGTATTAACGTTCTGGAATGATGCATTAGCCTGTTGAATGTATCTACTATCATTGAGATAAATCATCAGCATTATGAGATATGTTTGGTGAATAATAATATGGAGGTATAATATCGTATTTAGACATCCATGTACATGAAACAAAAAGCTTAAAGTATGCCAGAAAACATTTCCAAAACATTGTATTGCCTCCACCAGCTAGAAGTGTTGTGCCCATATATTCAGGATCCATTCTTACATTTTGTTTCAGCCAAACTCTAACTCGTCCATCTGTAAGATATTACTGAAAATAGAATACTCGTTTCATATTGCTTGTCTGGTTGTCCAACGTCCTATTCTTGGTTTCCTTAGACATTTTATGTTATTTGCTTGAGATAGAAACGGTGCTCGCTCTGAGCTTCGATTTCCACAGCACATACGACCAGTGAGAAATTGAGTATATTAGGGCTCCACTTGGTGTCAGACAGGCTTTGGAACCCCATAGAATCCAACTCCCACCCTCGAGGTGCCGGGGTGTACGTTACGCCACTACATTCGATTCATTGCACGACGAACATTACGCTTAGATATTTTGACACGTTCCTGGATTGAAAGGTGCAGCAATATACTGCACTGTTACCATTGTGTTTCATTTCCCAACTATTCTCTAATTCTCTCGATTATTCACCAATCCGGAACAACCCCCATTTTCCCTATCATAATTAATCATCCATGTAACATTTAAATTTTGATACCAATGAACATGTAGTTTCGCTAATACTTGTTTATGCATCTGAGTTCTTTCTATCAAACCACCTGCGTTTGAAGTCCTACAAATCTCTCCTCCCTCCACATACATATTCGCAAGCAATTCACTTAATTTAATTTGTTATCTATGGAATAATATGCAATATTTATGTATCTTTCGAAAAATATCTTTCAAATATAACAGTCATCAGTCAATTTTTTTTTAAAAAAAATTTCCTAGAAAACACTTTATTTTTCAAATTGTAATGAGAGGAAAGTCGGATTGAGAAAAAGAGATTTTTCATTTCTTTCCTTTTGAATCTTTATTGAATTAACAGATAAAACTATTTAAATATTATTTTTTTAAAATGAAATTAATCGATTGTCTTACTTTTTTGCATTAGTGAAGATTATTATTTTGGACATAAAGTGTAAATCTCTCTTTTTTTGTTTTCCATCTGAAATTATACACACATATAAGCTGTTAATGATTACTTTTGATTCGCAAGCATTTTAAATTGATTACTTTTTCTTGAAAATTTGTTTTTTCGGAATTTTATTATGTTTTTAAAATTGTATTCAATTTTTCGTATTCAGTTTCAGGAATGGAAAAAAAAAAGGCAAAAATAGTTACTTTTTTCTTTTATTGATTTTATCATCAACATGGAACACATAATTAAGGTCCGTAAATAATTTTTTAAACCATAGTCTGAAATGTTGCTAATTAATAAATGTAAAAACTTTAAAAATAACCTACATTCTATTTGTTTAAAAAAATAATAATAGAGCGGCTGAAAAATAACGTAGGCTAAAGATTTTTTTGGACAAGAATTTAGTTTTAAAGAACAGAAAAATATTAACTTTAATGCTATTTTGTTTATTAATAAAGCTATATTTCAAGTTATTTCTTTTTCCAGATATTTTCTTAAAATCGTAATAAAAATAGAATTCATGAGAATAAATTTGGTGATGTAAAGCTAATGTTTTTTTATATACTTATCGTTTCATTAACAGATTTATTTCACGTGCGTTGAAATAATTAATATATATAGGTTAGTATAATTTTGAAATTTAATTGAATGATACGGCTAAAAATAGTAAAAGTAAATTGTTTATTTATTTTTAAGTATAAAAATTTATTTATATTTCTGCCTTATATATACTAATTCCATCTAAAATGCATAAATAACAAATGTAATAAAGAACTGTACAGCACGCAGAATGAAACATTATCCTTTAATGAAAAACACAAGAATCCCTTTTATATTTATCTATAAAAACACACCATCATTATTTTCTTACTTTAAAACTTAGTTAAAAACTATTAAGAAAATTAGCATAGAAATGGAACACTGTTTTTTTAAAGCTATTTGTCCATTTACAATCTAAAGTATGATATTTTACGACACGGTTGCACGATATCATTAATAAGAACCATGAAACAAACAACAGAAAGTAATAAAATGCTTTAATAAACCCCAAAGAACATTATACATTATTATTATTTTTTTTATCATTATACTCTTATAATAAACATAAAAAACATAGTCTTCCTTAAAGAATTTTTCTCGGTAACTAGCATTAAATTCCAGAACAGTTGACGTTTAAGTGCTTCACTAGACCTAAAGAATACATAGCGAGTTAAAATAAATATTAAAAAGAAGAAGTCTTGGTTGACTGATTCACACTACGTACAACAGAACCTGTAAAAGTGGGAGCAAATCCTTGATTGATTAAGGCCATAACTGGACTTGAAAGCTGTGCCGACGCGTAGAAAGAGAGACGGGGGGGGGGAGTTCTTTTCTTAGTTCCTTTGATTAACTGGAAGGAATTTCGGTTTTTAACAAAGGAGGGTGGGCAAAAAAATTTACCTCTATTCATAACTCGGAAAATAACATTACAAAAAGGGAAGAAACCCCCTGCAGTTAAGACAAGGGGAAATAGTGCCATGCTGTCTATGATGAACGTAGATGCTCAGAAGAGGGGAGATCTTACAGAAAATAAGAAAAACGGATCGTGTTTCTTACCATTTGAAATTTATTATATTATACCTAAAGGATTACTAGTAATAAAAGTTATTTTAATCTGTTTTTCTTGCAATTTAGGGGATTTTTTTTTATTTCTAATGGGCTGCGGATTGGTGTTTTACCATTGCAGACCTAGTACATTCTCCGGGAGCTGATATCTCTTTTTAGTGCGGCATCCTGTAGGCGGATACCAATTGCTACAGGTAATTTTGACGCCCAGTTTCCTCCACAGATGGAGGCACCTAAGCTCTGACGATGCGAACCTGTACTAGGATTTAGGGGAAAAGTCAACTATGAAAATAATGAGTAATGCAATTTGTGCGAAAGGTAGATTGTTTTTCTTTAAGTTTAATTTGTGAGGCACGTATTTTAAAAGATGTTTGGATCAATTTTGATGCAAATCTTAAATTTTCAATTACACTTATCGATGTTAAAGATTGCATATGCCATTTATGTACAATCCAAACACTATCCGTTATTATATATTCCTTCTGAGGTCATTCCACATTTATTAGATATTTATTTAAATTGCTTTTTTAGAAATAATAAAAAAATAATAAATGAAAAATAAGTTTATTTTGTTAGATTCTTAATTAAATGTTTTTCCAAGTAAGAAAGTAAAATTATTAATATGCTAATTAGCACATTTTAATGAAATTAATTGCCACATTTGCTTTGCTTTGAAATTGAAAGGCTCTGATTTTATTTAAAAATCATTTACTTTTTTTTAAAAAATGCATATTTATATTGCGAAATCCTTATTTTTTTTTTAAATCAGAGAATCGTGCAAAATTTATGTTTTATTAATTTAATTTTTCCTTCAAAAGTTAGGGACAAGACTACGTCATATTTTGTTCTTATAGATATTACTATTTCAAGAAACACACTCACACATATATACATAGAAATGACAATATCACAATTAACAGTGGGGGGAAATGAAATCATTTCATGCCACATTAAAAATTTATTGCTTATTTTCTTTTTTAATCTTCAATTTGAAATATAAAAGAAACTCTGCCTTTGTTAAAGAGCATAAACTCTTAATATTTCAGATAAGACATCAAACTAGCTTTTGTTTGAAGAATAAAATTTATGTTGGAAAAAACAAAGGAAAGATTAAACCATTGTCTCTGAAAGATATTTTTTCTACTAAAAAATAACTTAAGATTTTAGAATGGCAACAAGAATTACTTTCTAAGAGAAATTTATTACCAGTAACCACACACAACTCTTCAGCTCAAGAAAAATTAAAGTTTGAGATTTTAGACAAATTTCTTTCTTTTTTTTTAAACAATTGTAAAATCAAATCTACTACTTTTTGTATTCCAGTTAAATTTTTTATCCTCTTTATAAATATAGATTTAATAATATTTTAATTACATTGTAGTATGATTCTGAATTAAATAAGTTTAAAAAAGTCATTTCCATTTACGAAAATCCTTTTCCGCTTAAAAAAAAAATGTGAAATTAAGTGCATGCGAATTATATAGAAGAGATTAATTGAATAATGAACATTCATAAGATATACGAAGGCTGTTCAGAAAGTATCGATACTGAATTTATTCTATTTATTCCAGAAAACCCCTAGCGGAGGGACTGTGCGCATCATGCGCGTGCATATTTCACCTTGTCTCACAAAATTCGGCAGGTCTGTACAGCGCGCCGTTCAGTCACACTGACTTCTTTCACGTGGAGTGTTTGCGTGCGTTCGTCGAAAAAAGAAAATGTGTGAAAACACGGATCAGCGAATCTGTATCAAGTTTTGCTTTAAGCTCGGTAAAACGGGCACCGAAACCTACGAGATGATGAAAACAGCATTTGGAGATGAGGCTATGAGACGTGCTCGGGTTTTCGAGTGGTCCCGGCGATTCAAGGAGGGTCGTCAATCAGTGAACAGTGATCCCCGTTCTGGACGCCCCTCCTACCTCTCGCAATGAGGACAAGATTGCACAAGTGAAGGCTGTGGTGGGCTCTGATCGTCGTTTAACAGTCCGAGAAATTGCACAGGAGTGTCACATTTCCGTAGGATCATGTGATGAAATTTTGAGGAAGGACTTGAACATGCGCCGAGTGTCTGCAAAGTTTGTGCCGCGTCTCCTCACTGAGGATCAGCAATTCCAACGACTGGCAACATCATCTGATCTGTTTCAAAGTGCAAGCGACGATCCGGAGTTCATGAAGCTCATGATCACTGGGGATGAGTCGTGGGTTTACGGATACGATCCCGAAGCAAAGCAGCAGTCGTCACAATGGAAAACCCCCGGTTCTCCTCGGCCAAAGAAAGCACGGCAGGTGCGATCAAAGATCAAAGTCATGTTGATTGTGTTTTTCGATGCAGATGGAATTGTTCATCATGAGTACGCTCCCCAGGGCCAGACAGTGAACAAGGAATTCTACTTGGACGTCATGAGGAGATTAAGAGAGGCTGTTCGCAGAAAACGACCGGTGTTGTGGGCGTCCTCTCACTGGATGCTTCATCATGATGGAGCCCCAGCGCCCATCGCCAATCTTGTGCAGCAGTTCCTGACAAAACAAGGAACAATCCAAGTAGCACATCCTCCCTACTCGCCGGATATGTCACCTGCTGATTTTTTCCTCTTTCCCAAGATCAAGAACACCTTAAAATGACACCGGTTTCAGGACATTGAAAACGTAAAACAGAATTCGACACCGCAGCTTCAGACCATCCCAAAGTCTGAGTTCCAGAAATGTTTCGAGGACTGGAAACATCGTTGGGCCAAGTGTGTTACTACCTATGGAGCATATTTCGAAGGAGATTGACTCAAACCTGTTTATGTATGTATGTTTTTGCATAATAAATTTCAGTCTCGATACTTTTTGAACAGCCCTCGTACATGGAATTAATAGAAAAACATGTAAAAATGGAAAATCAGAAATATAAAAATAAATAAAAGTAAAATTTCAAAACAAAAGTATTAATATCTTTGAAACTTATTTTATAAGGTAGTTATATATACTTATTCATTTTCCTCTACATTTGTAGAGCAAATGTAATTAAGTTATAATGCATAGAGCTCCAAACACGCAGTTAATAATAGCTTCTAACTTGCCTAAAAAATCAGAAATAATCAAAAATATCAAATAAATTTTTTTATTCCCCCATGCCACTGTCAAAAAAAAAAAAATTTTAAAAAAGGCTTAAGATGAAATATTTATTCTCAGAATAGCTTATTAGGACTGCCCAAACAATTATTACTTTATTGTGTTCAGTGTAAAATTTTCAAGAGATTATTAATATATGAAATATGCTATAGCAATATTTTTAAAGGAAAATTTTACATTACGTTGTAGACTATTAGATGGTTATAAAAGATTGGCATACTATATATCTAAGCAGGCACCCTAATAAATTATAATGATAATTCAGTGGCGCACACAGGAATTTTTCAAGGGGGGAGGGGGTCCAGGGTTGGAAGTCCACTATTCTCGTATCATGCTCTAATACGCCGCCCATCACATACTTTTGATTTTGTCGATTTTTGGTAACAAAAAAAGTAAACAATTTAATTAATAAATAATTAGCATTAATTAATAGAATTAATTCAAATACTAAATAAAATTTTGCGCACTATATACATAAGATTATAATCAATCGGGGGAAAAAATCAGAGGCTTTGGGGGGGGGGGTCTGGACCCAAGGACTCATCCTTTCTGTGCGCAACTCTGTGATAAGTTTATCTTAATCACACACACGCAACATTTTTGAAACAATAGGGTTTAATAAACATAGAGCAATAACTCTAAAATCCAATATCTCTTAAAATTTGCGGCAGTACACACACACAATTACTTATATAATCCAAAAGATAATTGTGAGAGGGGAAAGCCTATTCTCATATAGAAATCTGCTTTTCCTTATTTTGAAAGCTTAAACTGCAAAATGTCCATCGTAAAAAAGAAACAAAATTCCTCAGATCCCTCCTTACCCCTCTGATTAGGAGAAAAGCAAAAGGTCACTTCAGTTCAAGCCAGTATTTTTTTTTTTACCACATGACTACTGCTTTGAGGAACGAGAGCAAACGAAACGTTGCATTCCACAAAGGCACGCGTACCAAGCAGTCTGGTACAATCGGACAACCTTAAGGAAGTCTATGTCATCCCCATTGCCAGGGGAACGTTAACTGCATTCCTTGTACCGCCCCTTACCTTCTGTTTATCACCTGGGACAAAAGTGGCAAAATTGGCTCAGCAGTGTGCATTTTTTTTCTTTTTATGTTATCCCAGGGGGATAAGAGAAAGTCTTACTTGACAAGTAGGGGAGCTCTTTTCATTATCGGGGTTTCTAGAGCTGTTCGTGGGTATGGGATTTACCACAGCGGTCAGTCAAAGATGGGATAATGTATGAAGTGTAGGATTCCTCTTTTTATTACTTAAGGCACTTATGGCGCAGTATCTGTAAATAAAGCTGTCTGTACCTATAAATGTTAAAGCTGGATTGATGTTGATGTTTATGTTGGTTCTCGAATAGAGTAAGATTGTTGCTCTTCGGACTTAGTAAAAATGTAATGTAGATTTACGAGAACTATACAATTGTTGACTTTGATTTAGAAAGCACAAGTTGTGTGTAGGTATTGTTGTAAGGGATTTATGATCTACTTGTATAGTGAAAGAGGCCTTATTTTTAGTAGTTTGTGAATAATTTATTATTTATCCTCATCTGCTTTGATGTCCAGTCTCATAAAATTTCTCATATAAATACAGATTTAAATTTTTATATTTTTGTATAAGTTCTGTGTGACATCAGATCATATTCATAATTAATATTATGTATTCTAAATATTATTAAACACAATAAAAATATTTAAGAAACTATAGTAATTAAAATTATTGCAAAAACATGTAGCACTTTGCTCTTTTGAAATGTATATATATATATTTGTTTATAACATTTATAATTTGAATTTTTGGTGGTTATTTTGCAGAATTTAGACTTAAAATCAAAAATTAATTTAGATTCTCATACGAGTAAATCGAATTTTTAAAGGAACATGTTTTTAACATTTAAAATAAAATTGCAGTACATTTTAAAGAATATTAGAGCACATTGAAGTCATTAGTATTTATATAATATTATCATCAAAATAATAAGTTTTGCTTAAGAATAACAACAAAATAAGAATATTTACAGAAACATTAAACATACTTTTAAATGTTTATTTAGTAAACATCTGTTTAATTAAGGCTGATTTTGCTCTGAGTAAAAAAAAAGTATTTTTTGTTTTATACTTTCTAAACATTTATTGTGTATGTGTGTGTGCAACTGGCTTTCAAGTATTTTATCAGTTTTTTTCTTTCGAGTGACAATAATTTGAAATGGCAGGAATTGATTCGTTGTCCACATGTTGTTGAGTAAATATAATCTTCTTAAGAAAATTTACCAAGTGTCCTAATATGCCATTTGGTAATTTGGTTTTCTGGCCTAAATAGGCAGATTATTTTTTATATGATATAAAAATTATCTTATAGTATTTTAAGTATTAATCATGTAGCATTATGTTTATAATCTTATAGTACTTTTAGAAACATTTTTGCATTATTTTCTCATCCCCCTCTTTAACATGGTAAATGGAAAATACATTTGCAACAACAATATATAAGACCTAATAAGGGATATATTTTATGAAAGTAAAATTAACCGAATCAATAAGAAATTAGCAGTATGTTAAAAACATGCTCTATATCAGGGGTGGGCAAATTTTTCCAGGATACGGGCTACTTCAAAATTTTTCAAGGTGTTGAGGTTCACCCAGTGTTATTGGAGCTCACAAGGGTGGGGAGAGGTCCACAGGTCCGGACCCTCCCTCATAGCCCTTGATTTTTTCCCCCGATTCATTATAATCCCATATATATAGTACGTAAAATGTACTTAGGTATTTGTTATTAGTAATTTTTTTATTAAGTAATATTAATTATTTATTCAGTAATTTATTTTTCACAGTTTTTTCTTCCGGACAATCGACAAAATAAAAAATAAAAATGTTTGACTGCGTATTGGGGTATGATACGAGAATGGTAGACCTCCGACCGTCGACCCCATCCCCCCCTTGAAAAATTCTTGTGTGCGTCACTACCCAATGTCGTTGGTGTGGTGAAATAAGGAAAAGGTTATTTACTTACCTACAGAACTAAAATAAAAGAAAAATACTTTTTTTAAACCGCGTTTAAAGCAAAACGCAAGATACAAACTTAATAATAATAGCCACAAATTTTTTTATATCAAATGATGTATTTATTATCAAACAATTCAAAATACATAAAAAATAATTCATTTTAATCTAAAGTTAGTTTGTATTGTTATAGTCAGTATAAGACTTAGTCTGCGTACTGTCAGCCTATCTTAAATTTTCCGTATATAATTACTTTCTACTAAAATCTTCTGGCGGTCACCACAAAATGTCTTAGCGGTCCACCGGTCGATCGCGATCGACGTAATGCCCACCCCAGCTTTATGTGCTAGTAAGAAATGTTTTAGTTGAATATTCATGTGTGCATACTATAACAATTTTCCAACTAAAGGCGGTATCACACGTATATTTTCCATGCAATTGTTTGGCCCAACTTTTCGCCGAATCTGAGGGGGAAGGGTTACCGTAAACAAAACGACATGCTCTGACGTCAGCCACGCTCTTTCTCCACATTGAAACATTACTCGCTGATTTTTATGCTTCGAAATCGACCCTCCAATATTATTTCTTTTATTTCGCTCGCGCTTTTGTTTATGAGGGTAAACAGAGAAATGGAGCATCATTCTGTTCAAAATATTATACGCCGTTTAAAATAATGTACTCCATTAAAATATTATAAGCCATATCTGATGCGTTTGATGCGAAGCTACCACCGTCACCACCATCTTGTTTATGACGTAGGGCGCCGAAGAACCCCATTGGCTGGAATTTCAAGCAACTTCCATTTAGAGCAACTTTCTCAGCTCACTGGCAAAAGGTTGTTCGGAAGCCATCGCTATAGCAACAGAGTAAAAATTGCACCAAACGTGTACGTGTGATAAGGCCTTAAAAATCATAGGTACCCATTTTGTGGGTACTATTATTTAAAACCAGATAAAATAATGTGTCTTTTAAGGTACATTAAAACTTTTTTCAGTCTTTATTGAAACATTGTGTTCAAGATGTCTTCAATCGTTTTGAAATCGGTTAAAATTATTTATTATTTTGTGAGTCAGCAGTGAAGATGAGAGGCGGAGTCGCAACCTATACTCCATCAGTAGAAAAACTAAGAGCAAAGATTGGAGGAGGAGTTAAGGAAGTGCTTTGTTGACTGGAACTTTGTGCAGTAATTGGAACTAAGAAACAACTACGGAAATAAATGAATTCAATAAAGAAGAAGGAGTATTATTTTAGTTCCTCCACTCGTCTCCTTACTTTATATACATTTATATTTGTGTATTTGTGAATATTGTATTTACACTTACGGGAAAAAAATCGCAACACCAAGAAAGATGTGTTAGATAAACGAAATTTAGAAGTATGCGTGTTTACATACCTGAAGGATGACATCGATTCAAATTTCTTGCTTAGCGCATAAGTGTAGCGTTTCTAGCACCACCCAGAATTCGCTAATCAGGATTGCTTTGAATGCGTGCTGTACAGTTCGTGAACGTTATTTGTCTACGATTTTTGCCGTATTGAGTTGATGCTAGACAAAATTGCCTTTAAGAAGACGAAGAAGCCATTATCAACAGGTTAGGGAGTTCGAACGAGATAGTGAAAAAGGGCTACGAGATGATGGATTTTCTTTCCGCGATATTGCAGAAAGACCGAAATGTATCCACTCTGCATGATTGTTGCGAGCAGTGGTCAAAGGATTGGAACTGCCTCAAGAAGACCAAGTTTCGGACGGCCACGTGGCATTATTGAGAGGGAAGACCACCGTATTCGGCGTTCTGCGTCTGCCGCAGAAATTCGAGCTCCAGTTGAAGCCACAGTGACAAAGCGAACTGTTAGGTGCTCTATAGCGAGTATTTCACTGACTCCAAGTCATTGCCGTTTGCGATGTCAGTGGTGTCAAGACAGAGCTCATTGGAGAACGGAGTGGAGATGAAAGCAGGTTCTGTCTTGGTGCCAGTGGTGTCGTGTGTTGGTCAGAAGGAGGCTAAGAGAATGCCTGCAGGCATACTATCTGCGGCCTAAACACACTGGGCCTACACCTGGAGTCATAGTCTGGGGAGAAATTTCCTATGACAACTGGAACACTCTTGTGGTTATAATAAGCACAATGGCTGCTAATTTGTACGTCCGTCTGATAATTCAGCCCTACAGTACTGCCATTCCTGAACAGCATTCAATGGGGAGTTTTCCAACAGGGTAACGCTCGCTTTCACATCGCTGTTGTAACACAATGTGCTCTCAGAGTGATGACATGTTAACTTGGCCTGCAAGATCGTCAGACATGTCTCCAATGGAGCACGTATGGGACGTCATTGGGCGACAACTCTAGCATCATCCACAGCCAGCACTGACCGTCCATGGACACAAGAAGTTCAACAAGCATGAAACTCCATACTACAAAGTGACATTCGGCACCTGTATGACATAATGCATACACTCTTGCTGGCTTGCATTCAAAATTCCGGACCTTAAGGTAACAACATTTCACATTTTTAATGCATTTTCTTAAGCTTAAATAACCTGTGATCGTGAAAATTTAATCAATTAAACATCTTAACTAGACAATTGCACTGCCCAAATTTCATTACTCTACAATAATTTTTTCTTGGTGTTAGGTTTTTTCCCCACATCAATGTATAAAAATATGGGTAATGCATATACAGAAGTAATTGAAATGAAGGTAGAGACAATGTATACAATATGCATTATAAAATATGAAGTAAATACACAGTTTTTTGTAAATTCTTTTTCATATAATATATATATATATATACGTATATATAGAGAGAGTGAGAGAGATCTTTTAAGCATTATATTTGCAATCCAAAACTTTTTTTTTTCAAATGCAATTTAACTGAACATAACATTTAATTACCGGCCTTTTTTTCTTTTAACATTTTTAATTCTCCGTGTACCACAAAGTATTACACAGGACTTAGAGAAGTATGTATGAAACACATTACAAAAGGAAAAGAAAAAAAAAGAAAATTTAAAAGTTATGAAGGATTTCAAATAAGTGTATTTACTATGAATATACAGAAATGGTAAGTCAACTAATTAAGCAAGTATCTGCGATATTTTTGAAAGATATTTTTGAATGTATTTGCGATAATTTTACCTTAATTTTTTTCACCGAGTTTTTAATCGAAAACTTAAATGTATCGTTATTATCTTGTATTCATCTTCTAACTAATAAGAAATCAAGCCAAATTCAATAAAAAGGTAGAAATCCATTTATTAAAAAAATTAAAAATAAAACTATAATGAAATAACCTTAGAAAATAAAATTAAACAATAAAAGAAGCCGTACGGCAAAGTATACTCGGTGAGAACCAATTGATGAAATGATAACAGAGTTTACCTTTGGTTACCTTTGGTATCTGTATCGGAGTAAAATCAATTTCGCAGTCGGAGCGTTACACTGCCAAGTGTGGTCACCCATCCCAATTGGATGGGAGATAACCATAACGCAAAGGCTTAGTTTCATGTGTTCTGGGAGGAGAGGACATCGAAATCCAGGTGTGCAGCAATAAATCTTTTGGCGGTACGACTTAAAGTATCTGAAAGAGGAGGGGATAGCTGCCAGTCGACGACCAAGCCCTTTTTTCACACGTACCTTGGGGAACACTGGAAGTAATTACTGAATTTTCTTCAGCAAACAGATTCCAAATTGGCCTGACTAGGATAACGAGTCGACCGAGAGTAATAAATTTGGAGACTTGTTCAGAGTTTTTAACTGAGAAAGGGATGCAGGTGTGCAATGATAAACGATAAACTTCTAAATAAAAAATACCATTTTTATTAGTTTGGCTGATTTCAAGAGAAATGTGATCGTCTTTTTTGTATGTTTGTTTGAACCATACATTAAACAGGTTTCTTTTCTCCTTTTAAATTCGTAAAAGAATTTTCGAATGGTAACGATTTTTATTTTATTTTAAACATATTCCCTCTCTCTCTTTTCTATTGTGTATCTTTTATTTTTGTGAATTTTATACAGCTGGTTTTTAAAAAATCAGTAACATTTCAGACTTCCCTGTATTTTTGTGGAAACGGAAATTTCTTTGATCTATAAAATTATTACCTATAGACATTAGAAAAAATGAATGTATTAAATATCTGTATTTCAAGTTTTGCTATATTGTATGAAACATTTATCTTTGATATGTAAATGCAACAGGTCTTTTAAATGACTCAAGAATTCCTTTGATATAAATATAGTATCCTTAAATAAATTCAAAGTTAGTAGCTGAACATGAGAATTGAGATATTTAAACATTTAAATGTCTTTAAAATTAGCTTAATATTAATTGTACGAACGAACAACGAGTACTTAATTTATTCGAGCTATTCTTAAATTAAATTAAATTTGCTGATAGTTACTTATCTTTATATATATTAATAGAAAAAGATTAAAATGATTAGTTACTGCGGCTCTAGAAATCGTACTTTAAAAGATTTCAAACCAGTATTTGGTGTCTATAAAATTAAACGATTTAACTTTGGTAAGAAATTTTGTTGTAATTGCTTGAAATATATCTGCATAAAAAATTTGTGGTCAATTCTTGTAGAAGTTTCAGTATTAAATGTGAATAAAGCATTTTTCAATGTAGGAATATACTAAAAAATTTATGGTAATATTTTTATAATTCTACGAATTTATTGAAAATATTTAACATAGGAAAGATACGGCTAATGTACTTCAGTTTTATAAATGGAGATTAGACGTGTATATTTCTATGATACTATATTTAAGTAACATACGCATTACATTCAGTAACTCAAAGGAACGACACTGGTCCAATAAATCATTGTATACTTACAGAATCAGCTCTTTGTGACATTAACGCCTTCAAAGTAGTCCCCTTCAGCATTCACACACTTTTGCACTCGGTGCTGCCATTGCTGGTAACAATTGTCGTCCGAGGTTTTTGGAAGGCCCTTCAGGAGATTCTCCGTTTTCGCCTGAACCTCTTCAACTAATGTAAAATGGGTTCCTTTTAAGCAAGATTTAACTGTAGGAAATAAAAAAAGTCATAACGAACCAATACGGTGATGTCTTACCGTAGTAATGTTTTTGTTGATCAGAAACTGCTTGATAGATAGGGCCGTATAAACAGGTGCATTGTACTAGTGCAACAGCCAGTCATCACTCTAAACTCCTATTTTTTTCACGAAGTCTTTTTAGTACTTCAATGTAGTAACGTTAATTAACAGTCTGACAGCTGAGAACTAACTCATTTAATCATTACAATTCTATTAAGATGTCTTAGGGGTGTTAACTTTCTTAAGAGAGGGCTGAAAATATAAACAATATTCAAATACATATATCTCTTTGAAATTAAAATTAAATCATTCGAATCTTTTACACATTATTTATAAAAGAATGAGGCTACAGAAAAGTGTAAAATGTTTAAAATATAATCATAATTTTAAAAATTATAAGCATATGAAAATAAGAAATATTTCTATAAGAAATATTAATTAAGTTTTACGTTGCACATGCTATTTTCTAAAATAGTAGCTTTAATTACTAGCAACAAGTTGATTTATAAAGTTAAATGTATCTTTATTATACCGTAGTATTTTTTAAATAAATAGAATAATAAATTAAATTTTTTTAAAAATAAAAAAAAATTATATTTTCAAATTTTTTTAAAAAAATTTCAATGTATTTCAAATATTTTGAAATACAAGAGATATATTATTCTTAAATTATTAGTGTTTAAAAAGTATGATACATTTTATAATTCTATAAAGTTTTATACATCAAAGGCTACTATTTTAGAAAAGAGAGCGTGCAACGCAAAAATTACTTAATATTTTTTACAAAATTGTTTCTTATTTGCAAATGCTATTAATTTTTTAAATTATGATTATATTTCAAACATTTTGTACTTTTTTGAAGCCATAATCCTTTGTAAATAATGTGTAAAAGATTCGAATTATTTAATTTAAATTTAAAAGAAGAATACCTGTTTGAAAATTGTTTATATTTTCACTTCTCGAAATAAATTAACACCCTTGGACCTCTTAATGTCGAAGAAGACAATTAACATTATCTTGAATTTTGATTCTGACTTGCGTGCTTTTTGGGGTTTTGGAGAACCTGGACACTTCCACTGCATCGACTAGCGCTTACTTTCTGGGTCATTAGTAAAAATCCATGTCTCATCACATATTACAACAGATTCCAAAAAATTTGAATCGTTTGCAAGGCGTTCTAACATGTCCACACTCACGTCTTTACGGCACTGTTTTTAGTCATAGGACAAAACTTTTAGAACAACCTTCCCACAAATCTTCCTCATTTGTAATTCGTCAGTTAAAATGCATTGAGCAGCTTCGCTAGCCAACTCCGTCGCTGCACGAACACTTAATCAATCTCCTGTTCATCCCGGATCACATGACAAACTTTGACAATATTTTGGTCTGTAATCGTTCACCTTGGACGCCGAGCAGGTTTATCGTCTTCCACTCTGACCCTTTCCTGGAAAACTGCTTATGCCATTCGAACACAAATACACAAGACAAAGTTTTATCTCCAAACTACTCAGTTAATATTTTAAATGTTTCCGTAACAGATTTCTTCAGTTTCACAAGAAACTTGACGTTGATTCGCTGTTTAGTATTGGCCTCTATCCATTGGCCAGTACTCCAAACTGGCCAATGGATAGAGGAGGTGTGTGAGATGACGTCACCAAAACAGTTGTTGCCAACTACACTCTTTTCTTAAGCTACACACTTAGTTTCTTTCTTTCTTTTTTTGTATCATACCTGGTAATTAATTCGTACCAATTTATGTATTATTTATATATCTGTGTTCAAGAAAAAATAATTAAATTGTATTAAAAATGGAACTAAAAATTTTTCACATTAAAATATTTTGTTTCAAAGATATACATCAATGCTTAGTGAATAAATAAAATTAAAATTATTATGTATAGAGACGGTGAATTTTTTGAAAATTCTCCAGTAAGCAAAATATCCGGCTTATAATTCGTTCCCTTTTTTTTGATTAAGCTTCGAAAATTCATTTATTTTACCGTAGTTTAACAAATCAAAAATATTACAAAAAATGGTTAGGAAAAATTTGATACATCATACTTTTGTTTGTATTGTTAATTTTTTTTTTTATAATTTAGTGTGGGACAGAAAAATCAGAAGAAAAATTATGAAGGATATTTTAAGCTGCCTTCTCTGTAAATGTAATATTTAAAAAAAGAGAGAGAGAGAGAAAGAGACGAAAGTGTGTGCTCTCAATATTAAATGGACTGATTACAGAGACGCGTAATAATTAACATAATACTAATGCTAACGAATATTTTGGTCTACAAAAAAGAAACATAAACACACTTGGAAATTTTTACACTATTTTAATATTTAATGTTGTTTATTGTTACTCAACATCTCATCCTTTGTATTTTGTCAAGCCAATTTCCTTTTCTTATCATTTCAAAAGCAACGCTTTGTAGTGACAGGGAAGTATTCATAAAATAAACACAATATTTTTTCTTAAAAAAATGAAAATCAATTACTATTTTATAATGCAAAGCTTAAGAAAGATGTAAGTATATTTATTTCATTTTATACAGTTGTCATTAAGGTGCTATTAGTTTTAGAATTAATTTCAGTGTAAAAATTAATTAAAAAAATCTTTCTGTAAGAATATTAAATTAAACTGTGTATAAATTTCTATGCAAACTTACACGATACATCAATCCATGTATTAAAACTTTTACAATTGAAGTAAATTTAATATAATTTTTGCAGAATGAATTAATGAATGAAAAAAAGGTTATTAAAACCTTATATGAACTGTAATATTGAAAAAATGTTTTTTATTTTTAATTTGCATAAGATTCTTAAAATAGTAGCCTGAACTAATTATTTTCCAATGGAGGATTTTGCTTGATGAGGAAGAGAGAGAGAGAGAGGAAAAAAACTTTGTATATAGATAATGTTTTGCAAAAAAACATTTTTTTTTTTTTACCTCAGCAATGTTTCTGTGGATATTTTTTCTCTCTAATTCAGTATTCACTGGCTTTTTCTAAATCCTAAGAAACACAATACGTAAAATTCTGAGAGAAAAAGAAAAGCTGAAATAATTCTACACAATGAAAATTGTTTCAATTATATAGAAATAATGATTCACACAGAAAATATTATGTAAATTCATTTATTCATCATATATATATATATACGATACTTGAATTTCACATATCTTTAATAAACTGTTTATCTCACAAACGTGCATCTTAAATACAAGAAATATTTTATAATTTAATACGATCGCATTATCACGAAAATGTTGAAAAATTGTTTAAGTGGACACAAATATATTAATCAAATATGAACATCTCGAATATGATTTATACATTCTACAACGAAATAAAGGAAACTTCCAGACTTCCAAAAAGAAAGTGGAAAATTTTAAAAAGGTTAAAAAATAACATATATTTTAGTAGTCCTATACTTGTTGTTACTTGTTATATTTATGCCACCTGATTGACAGTAACATCAGATCAAGGTCCGCGAAATTCATCGCTGCAAAGGGCTATATTTCCTATACTTAATTTCTCTAAACATCTTTACTCCATTTCATTACACGCTTTCAGCGAACATCTTTAAGAAACATCAATTAAAAATCAGCAATTTTCTCTAGGAAAAATTGCATTTGAAATTCAGCTTAAGATACAAAAGATGTGGGAAAAAAATCCATCCGTAAATACCAACGCGGTGTATCAGAGAGATTGTTATCGCAATAAAGGTGATGTTATTTGAGGTATATGTCAGTGGCTGATTGCACTGGTTGTAGTTTCCCTATCCCCTTCTTTGTTTTATTTATTTTTTTCTTCCCGAGGTGACGGTGCTTCCAAAAGGAAGATCAATCACTGCTGGTGTGTATACACGCGATTCCTTCGCACTTCTGCATTTGTTGCTTTTGTTTTTTGTTAACTTAACCACGTGGGTTTTGTTTTGTGGATTTCTAAGCGTGTTAATTCATTTGCCTCTTCTCTTTTCAACTGTTCGCACTTGTTTTAGCCTGTGTCAGCAACTCATAAGCATTTTGTACGTTGTAATGATAGCTGGTTAAATTGCCTTTATTTATTTTTCCCCCCTTCGCCTCTTATCCTTGTAGTTTTACAGAGACAGGTATAAAAATATATGTGTCTGAGTTTCATAAAGAATATTTTTCTAGATTATAGGTTTGTGGAATGTTTCTTCAAAAGTTTTGAATTTGCGACGTTATGAAAGATAATTTAAGGGATTTAAATTGTGAAAGGTAATTAATTTTTGTTTAGTTAGATTTTTTAAATTTCATTTTGTGTATTTCGAAGTATGTTTATTCATTTGACTTTTCTCTTTATAAAATAAGCGTTTGCACAATGTTGTGATGGAAGTTGATTGTTTTTTTTAATAGATTAGTTTTTTTTCATTGTTCTGTATTCCGTTTTTCTCTGCTTTTCGGTGTTTTACACACACACACAAATGTCTGTGATTTTTTCAATTATTATTTTCCTTTTGATTCAAAGCTTGTGGATGTTTAATTAAAGTTTCAAAGTAATTAAAAAACTTCTTTAAAAAAAGATTTAATAATTTTTAATGACATAACCCAGAATTTTTGTTGCTATTTATAATTCAAAATCTTTTTAAAGAACTTTTTTTCAACGATTAATAATTTTTTTAATCTGTGGCAGCCATTCCTATGAATTTTGTACTTTAGCAATGCTTACCCCGCTCCACCTGCCTATCTTTCAGAAACGCAGGAAAAGCAATATTTGTTTGAAGATTTGGATTTGTTACATCAGATGGTATGGAATTTTAAAACAGAATAAAATTGCATTTGTCTGTTATGAAGTAAAATTTAGGAATTTTTGAAAGGATTTTAAAAATTTAAATTGACTTTTCTCAACCTTTATTATAAATATTTTTTGGTGATATGGTTATGTCTTTAAAATTCAAATACATTTTTCTAATCAATATTAAGTTTTGAAATTTTAACTGGTTTTTTTTATAGTATATTTAATAATTTCGTGCATGGAATGAAGATTTAGAAAAATAGTTATTTTCTTTAAAAAATCCACAAAATGAAAAAGATTTTTGCTGCAATTTTTCATTGTGCCTGAAAAAAACTTTTTGTTTTGTTTTTCTTACCTTTTTTTTTATAGAAAATATATAAATAACACTAGTATACACACACAAAAAAAATCCTTGCTCAAAACTATTTAAAAAAATAAAAATAAAAATTCGAAGAATGTAAGAAAAAAATCGTTTGTATAAAAACATAAGTAAGAATTTTAAAATAGTGATATATATATATATATATAATATATATATATATATATATAAAAAAATAAAAAATTTTGTAAAATAGATAAAAATGTTAATCTGTATGTAAATGAATAAATATAATAGTTTTTAATAATTTTTTTGTTTATGTTATGTTTTTTTTGTTATTTATGTATTATTATTTTTTTGTTATTTATGTATATATGTATATATATATATATGTATATATATATTATTATATATATATATATATTATATATATATGTATATATATATATATGTAAAAAATGAAATGATTTTTCTTTTTTCAAAAAAAGACCTGCATTCCTAAATATGTATTCTATCTATGAGCACAGGAAATTGAATATTGTATTGAAGGAATTGTTAACTTTGTGTGCCAGGTAAAATAATTATAGTTGGACCCTTGTTTAACGAATTCATCGGGACCGAACATTTTATTCGTTAAATCGAGATTATTCGTAAGATCGGGGTCCTAAAAATGTACAGCTTTTTTTTACACTTACCTTTTGGATATTCTATAATTACACGAAAAATATCCGTAGTTAGAAACTATATACACTTTTTATTCAACAGCTAAAAATATAATTAGTGAATTATTATGCAAAAGCAATTTAGAAATTTTAAATACTTACTAATAGATGTTTGACAATCTTTTCGATTTCTGACTCGAAAGAATACTTTTTCGACTTTATACAGAAAAGAAAATATTGCATCATTTACATTCTACTGCATAAGGTATGTTTTCAGTTTCTAAACAATGCAAAGAAATAGAAAATGTAACAACTTTGATCGGAGTTTCATTAGAAATTTCTGCATAAAAATCGTTACGCATTTGTTTCCGACAATATGACATGCTTCACAATTTTTTTTAAAAATTCTACAAAACTGTATGGATAATAAACCTAACTTCTCCCAAGAAAGCGAGCAAATGGTAAAATCTTTTCAAATATCTCCTGGGTTGTCGGGTGGGATGAGATAAAAGAATATTCTGTCCTATTCAAAACACGCGGTAGGTTACACTCATGACTCATCTGCATCTGTGAAGCTTAATAATGGCCTGCACCCTTCGCAATCAAAATTTGAAGCTTACAAGAGAAGTATTTTTCTTTTCGAGACAAAAAAAGTCATTCAAAAGTATGTCATTTGAAAAGAAACCAAATTCTTTCTTATTCATACTATTAAAAAAAAATTTCTTCGGTTGTTGAAATAATCCGTTAATTTGGGGAATGAAAATTTCGTTAAATCGCGAAATTCGTTAAATAGCGATTCGTTAAATTCAGGTCCAACTCTATATCCAATTTAAGGAACAAAAAATATTTATATGGATTTTCAATGCTATTTAGTATATTTTCTATGAAATATAATAGTGATAATCATTCCTTTCTTTAACTACAAGAGAAAAAGAACACCTGACGTTGGAAGGAATAATGTTTAAATTTTCAGGATATAGAAAAAGTAGATCCATTGCTCTAAATTCATATTTGTAGACTGTAATCACCCCAAAAATAAAATGTATTATTTTATTGTGTACCATAATTTTTTAACGTTATCTACAAAGGAGATAATATTCTCTAAATCATTTTTTTTTTTTAAAAATCTAGAAACTTTTTTTTCATGTATCAAAAGTTGAAATGTGTTTCACATAACCAGCACATAGTAGGCAGAATAAAAAAAAATTAAAATAAAAAAGAAAAGAAACAAGGACTGAAAATATAATTAAGTCTTCAAAGAATAAATTTATAGCATTTATATCTCATCTTTATGTTATAATATAAGAGTTTTTAAAAGATACGAATATATTAAAGATATATATCATAAATTATATTCTATATGTATATAAAAACTTTAAAAAGGAAACTTTACCTAGGAAATTTTCTTTACCTAAAAAAATATAATAGAACTAAAGAGATGTGGCCGTCACAAAATTTACCTCTACATCATTTCTATACATTAAGTTACATAACGTAATTGTGCTACTTTTCTATAATTCCAAATGTGTGTGCTTGAAATTTTTACGAATCCAATACATTATCCCCCCCCCCCTACTGGCCTTATTATTATAAATTTCTCATCACATGTCCTATATCGCAGGGTGATTTTTAATTCTTCTATTATTAATTCCATGATGAATAAAAAAAAGTCTCAGTCCATTTTCGATCAGCTGCTTGACTTGTGTGAAGACCCTATCTTCGACAATATTATTTTTGTTGATTCAAATAGTGGGAAAGATTACGTGATCGGTAATCTTTAACGCTAGTTGAATCACATGGAGTTGCATTTATAGAAGCTAGGTTGTTTTTTAAATAATAGAAATTTAAGAGGAAGATTACAAACAGAATTTTTTTTTAAATTCTGCGAACACCCTTCAAATTTTGTCGGTATTCTTAACGTTTAAGTCTGTATTCATTGTTCTCGCTTCACTCCACCATGCAATAAGATGTAAGTAATTTGTAAATCTTTAAAATACATCCTTTTAGTTTATGTAAATTCATTTTTTTTTAGAACAGGACTGCTTGTTTATCCTAACCTGTCTAATTGCTTATTCTTAGTTTTTAGAATGCATTAAGAATGACTTTTCTCTGAACGAAATAAAGCTTTGTATTAAAGTGTAATAAGCTTTGTAAGTTCCGGTATACGCCATTTTTATTTATTATTTTTCTTTGAAAAAAAAAACTGTCATAAATGATTTTGTGCTGATTATAGCAGTTAAAATTATAACTACAAACATTGAGGTTTTTTTTTTCAATTTCATAATAATTCTTCTTTTATTATCTCTCTCTCTCTCTCCCCTAATTTTTTAACAGTGAAATTTTCAAAACTTTTGAGGAAAATATGAAACACTGCATAATAGTTGCATTACGAAGCAAAATTTTAAAAAGCAAGGAAGGGAAACTCTTTAAAGCAGAGAACTACCGATTTAAGCTCATTTAGACTGAACTGTATATATATATATATATATTAAAATTCTAACCTAAAAGTAAGAAAAAACATTTCGTATTAATTTCTAAGTTTTAATTTAAATATCATTTATCGCGAGCTTCAATGACTAATGTTCTAATTTAATAAAATTCAAATTTCATGAATTTTTTTAAATTCATAAAAAAATTGTTCTATTTTGTTACACATAGACGCATCTTTCATGATATTTTAATGAGTCCTTAATCTTAGTAAATTATTTATATATATATATATATATATATATATATAATTCTTGCTACACACTGTTATTTTGTTTTTAATGAATTATGAATCACACACACACAAACCTTCTCATTCAATTTAATCATAATTCATGCAACCTTTGAAATCAAAGTCATAATGTTTCATATTTTTAAAAAAAATTAATAATTTTTTACTTAATTATTTTATGATGTTTAATAAATAAACTAATAAAAATATTGAAAATTAATGCATTTTGTATATCATAGCATTTAAATTAAATATGGGATATTTTAAATTTTATATACTCCCATGTTGTGATTAATTAAATAATGCAGGCCTTGATTGTTACAGGAACCAAATATTTTAATGTTCATTACGTTCCACAACACAAGCACGCACGCACACACACACACACACACCCTGACTCCACATGTATTCATGGTGGCGTGGCAGGAGCGGACACAACATTTCGTGGCTTTAGCGGACACTTTAAAACTCATCGTGGTTTGAGCGGACACATTCCCCCCCATCTTAGAACAGATTCTTTCCCCCATTTTAGAACAGCCACGGTTACGTAGACAGAGCGGACAGTAGAAGGGTGGAATTCCAAATTAAAGGCAATCACTGGCAGAAACCAGCCTAATATCCACACTTATTAGTTAAAATACTAAAAGAAGAAACACAAAAAGTGTTTTTTAATTTGAAATCCAAAGAAATAGCCGATCCTGGAATAAAAAGGGGAAAAAAACGCATGTAAATTGGATGTAAGAATTGAAAACATCTTAAAAGAATTCGAAACATCAAGCAATTTAGAAAGATGCCTAAAATCTTTAAGTTTTGTAACTAGGTTGGACTAAATCCAAAGGTAAAGGATATTCATGCCTTCATAAGAAAGGTTAGTTAGTATTTGGTTACTTGTATTTATTTTTCTTTTATTTACTTTTGTATCTGTTTTGTACATTTTACTTCTAGTTTTTATATATTTATTTACATTAATGAAACTAATTAATTTTATGGTAATTGCACCTGTTCTAATACTTATTTGACTCTAAAATACAGTTTTCTATAATTTTTAAATATTTCTCTGAAAGTTTTTATTTTTATTACATTGCGCTATGTTTTTAAAGTGTATTCGCACTTAATATCTTAAAGATTTAATTCAAATTAAATTTGATTGGCAAAAATGTATTTATCCTTGTAATTCAATAATCAAATCTGTTCTAAGATGGGGGGGGGATGTGTCCGCTCAAACCACGATGAATTTTAAAGTGTCCGCTAAAGCCACGAAATGTTATGTGTCCGCTCCTGCCACGCAACCGTATTCATTACTCGGGGACGTTCTGTGGTAAAAGATCGAGGAAAAACGTTCTCCTTCCCCAAAAAGAACAAGTAGCGCCACCTGGCTGTCGCTATTAGTCAAAGGAAGGCAGAGTTTAAATATATAGCTGACCCAATTTTATTTGAAATTAATTTTGAATGTTTCAATATGTTTCTCAGAATTTTCATTTCTAAGTTCTGCACTAACCAAATCAAATTGTTATAGAAATTGGCATTGAATACATACCAAATCGACCATTTAGTCTATGGTATATTTCTATAATATATTGTTATGAAATATTATTCGCTATAACAAAACAGTATTCCACAACTACCAGATGCAATTACAAGGAATATTTTAAGTATATATTAACTACGATCCGAATTTGGTAGAGTTCAACAAATTTAATTTCAAAAAAGAAATAAGTTAAATATAGATAAGTAACAAAAGGTACAAATCTATTTTTATCAAAAAGCTGCTTTCTATTGAGTGTTATTAAATCGAATGGAAAATCCCTGGGATATTTTATCATTTTTTTTATTATTTTTAAACTCCAAAATATCAATATGAAAAGTGTATTTTTGAAACGATCATTTCACAGAAGTTTGTGAATAGTATAATGTTACGGTCAACGTGAGAGATTTATCAGTTATCATTTTTAATCACCGGTTAATAATAATCAACTAAGCCAGCTAAAGTGATTAATTTATGAGAATTTATTACATTTACCAGTTAATATTGAAAATTACTTAGGAAGTCAGGTAATTTTTGGTAATTTTCGGCACATTTAGCTAGAGATTTCCAGTATGCATGCGTAATGGTAATTTCCCCCTCAAACAGCTGGATCAGAGGTTCCCAAACTTTTTTGTCTCATAGACCCCTTGCCATGTTTTTTTGGTTTTGGGTAGACCCCTACTTTCCTAACAATGATATTTTGCAAATTTATAAACTTAAATGTCTTTTGGACAGCTGGTACAGAGTTATACTTACTTTAAAATATTTAAATTTCTAACTGTAGTGAAGTATAGTGCTTAAAACCTAAGACACACATGTTAATTAATTAAATTAAAATTTAATCACTGCTTAAAGTAAGTGTTACATAAAGTAACTGAGTAACAAACAAATGCTTTTAATGGGAGAGATGAATCTGGTGCTTCATCTATTCTAGTGTTTCTAAAATTGCTGATATCCGTTTCTAAATTTTTTTCTTTAAGATCTTTTTAGTGCCTATTCCGATCAGCTCCTCTTGTAATATGACATTTGTTTTTTCTTTCAATGTGACATATTAATCATTACCTCTACTGTGGTATTACCATTCATATATATATATATATATAGTCAAAGCATTCTCAAACCTAGTTTCAAAATATGAATAAATGGCATTTAAATGTTGAACATAGGTTAAAATGTCCTTTTCCTGGCAGATTGTGTGTGACAAATCGAGAAACTAAGAAAATTCGGGACGTCAAATATTATACTCCTTAGCAAGGCAAGAAATGGATGGAAGAAATTATGGCAAGAAACGCCGAAATGATGTCCTGTAACTAATAAATCTGTTTTAACAGGTAAATCTGATTTTCACTAGATTAAATTTTCTTTTAAAAAATTAAAGTCATAATCTGGTATAATGAGAGTCACTATCGTAGACCCCATTTACACCTCATGGATCCAAAATTATATTTTCACTGACGTGGACCCCTGCATGTTGCCATAGACCCCTGAGGGTCTATATAGACCACTTTGGGAATCACTGAGCTAGATGATGTAGATGATGTCAATTGCTTGCTTACTTTGGTTGGAGAACTTTGCGTGCGCTGTTTATTCTTTGTACAATACCTTGTGCTTGACTGTTTTGTCGTCGTTTTAATGTATGTTTCTTCGTCAGTTTTGAAGTGTGCGATGCTCCTTTAGATTTTCACAAATTTTACTCTAATTTAAGCAAAAGGAAAGATGATTTAAAACTCGTGAAGTTATGTTTTAACGATCGTTTGGACATGCTTAATTTGAAAAAGGAGAGAGCCACCAGTTATTTACAAGAAAACAGTATAATTCCTTTTTAAGAAAACAAAGTCTGTCAAACACTGAACTTCTGTCAAAACACTAAAGACTATCAAAGAATGTTAAGATATGATATTTCTACAATTGGTAGTTTTGAAAAACTCTTTGTCCCAGTGCAAAAGGAAAAAGGTCCGACTGTTTATTATATCTGTATAGAGAAGATACATGCAGATTTATTATCACAGCACATATACATATAAAAATAAGGCTACAGTTAAAGTTTCAATAAATTATGCCTAATTAATCAGGCTGACAAATGGATTTATTAATTAATAACCTTTAATGTGCATTATTTATCACATATCAAAAAATGAGGTTATTATTAATATTGACTGACGATTATTAATAATAACGATTTACGGCAGTAGGATTCAAAAGTTCCCGGACTGAGTCTATAACTTAAAAAATATTACCATTTAAATTGCTGAAACACATCCACTTCGAAAAAAGACTCTTGAGTAACAGCATACTCTTGTAAGGTCATCGAAACATTTCTGGAACCCATTTTTAGCTATCCTTAATTCAGTCTGCGATGCACACTTTTAACTTCATCTGCTAATTGGTCTTCGTTTAATATGTGGAGAACGATATGTTGACACACCTATGTATGTTAAGATCCTAGTCAGTATCCATTGACATGTTCCGAGGGTATCCAACTAATTCTGCTATTGTTTTGAAGCCTGTTCTTACGAACCCCCCAGAAACCTTTACGAGGTTTTCAGCGGTGTGAGAAGTCTGCGGACGTCCAGAGCGTTTGTCGTCTTCGACACTTTCCTTGCCTTCTCAGAAGCGTTGATACCTCTCAAAAGCTTTGTTCGCGATAATGTATCACAGCCTCACATGCTTTAACATTTCGTAAATTCCCATAACACTTTTTCACGAACGAACACAAAATTCATATCCGTTATTCGCTCAACAAACTCAATTTCTTTCAATCAAACAAGTAATCCGCCTACAAAATACGACGCCGTGGCGATCCACTGAGCACGTGATTTGCAACAACTTTTTTAGAAAAGGGGGAAAATGCAATATCACAGAAATGTTTTTGTAGTCACTCTACTACAAAATTTCTTCATTATAAGTCCGTGAAATTTTGAATCCTAATAGTATTACTTTAACCGTAATGTATATATTTTGAGGAGTTGGATTGATCAATGGCGAATTCATGAAAACTAAAAGCGACAGAATATGAAGATGTTTAGAATAATAATAATTACTTTCCTTCGATGATCTATTCATTTATACAGCTATAATTATTATCTATAATTAGTATTCAATATACAGCTTGAACTATAGCTATGTCATAACAATAAGTATTTATTATTTCAAGTTCATTCAAAAATACACAAAACACATGTTCATAAACACGAAAAATAACTTATGAAGAAATCATCATTTATAACGTCGGTCGACAGCATCCATAACGCGCGTTCCGTGCGGTATTCTTGAAAAGATGGATCATTACATCCACTTTTTAATTAATTCATATCATCTTAATGTTTTTTATAAGTATTCATCTTCATTAAGACTCCCTCATTGCATCTTAATTCACACCTGCAGACGTGGGATGCTGATGTTTTAATAAAAAACTATCGCTCCTTAATTTTTTTTCTTCTCCCTAATGTCAAAGGTCAACCATGGTTCCTTCTTTGCCTAAACTTCTAACAAACCGCTTTGTAATATGTGTCGGGGTTTAAAAGGTGTCTATATTTTATACTTTTAAAACGAGTATCACGTTACCTGAGTCAGTATAGCATGGAAAAAAATTACAACATATTACAGAAATTTACTGCAAAAATAGTGCAAGTCATTAAAGGTTTTAATTGCATCAACATCTATGATAAAAAAAATTTGTCTCTCAGAATTATTTTAAGACAAAAGATTTTTTTTTTTTTTTTTTGCGTTTAGTGTAATATGAGTGCACACTATGTAAGCTCAAGAACTGTTTTTAAATACACAAAAATATTTTAGAGAATGCTACTATACTTTCTGAACATTTTTTTGTGCCAAATATATTTCTAATTTATATAAACTTATAGCAAACAGAGTTGGTTTGTGCCATAGCAAAAGAAAAATTTTTATTAAGATTAACTGTTTAAGTTTCTAAATCTTTCAGACACTATATTTTTAACAAATAACAATTAATAATTTTAAAAAATTAATGACGAACCGCTGGAGACCTCTGGGGTTCGGCGGACCACGTTTAAGAACCGCTGAGCTATATTTTTAACAATATGACATTAATTTAATTTTAAAAATTACTGACGAACCCTGCTGGAGACTCTGGGGTTCGGCGGACCACAGTTTTAAAACGCTGGCTACACCCTTTCCAGCCGAGATTTGCTACTTACACAAGAAAGTCTTTTTCTGTTCCGTACAAAAAGGATGTGTCATTTAATAAAAAATACAATTTTTCTAATCCATAATACGAAAAATTATTTTTGGCTCTTGAAATTATACTTTCATTTAGGGTTTATTATTCGTTAAAAGGGGGGAGAGAGAGGTTCTCCTTCATTTTAATTGAAGGAAAAGAAAAATT
>BMAO01018715.1:0-147083 GCA_019973975.1 Trichonephila clavata | reverse complement strand
AATATCGTCAATATCGATAACACGTTGTTTTCTTCCTTAAAATCTGAGTAACAATTAGTCGCACGGATTCACGGTTAATCTATAGTTCATCAGCTATCATGCGCACAGTTAATTGACGATCTTTAGTGATTAATTTCCTCATTTTCTCATTATTTTCGTCACTGACGAAGGTCGCCAGTCTCCCGCTACGGGGGTTTTCAGAAACACTTTACCTGCTTTTCGAAAGCTGGCGAACCACTTATTCACACACACTTCATGGACAGTGCTTTTTTTTTAAATCTTCATAAACACGTATCAGCATAGCATAAGTTTCTTTTGGTGTCTTACCAAGCTTAAAACAACACTTTAAATTGATCTTTATTCATTCCTTTTCCTGTTCTCAGTTAAGAACCAACGTACTAAACAAGCACTTTGTAAAACAAATCTTACATTGAACACAAATGAGTCTTAACTGAGCAACAGTGGAACAGATTGTCAACACCTGCCGCTACACATGTGCAGCGTCTTGCATCGCCAGTTGACAGATCGACTGTTCTGACTTCATTCACCGAACTTTATTGTCAGAGGTTGTATATACGGTATCAATCTTTAAATTTTTTGTTTGTTTGTCTGTTTGCTCCGGCTAATCTGTGAAACGGCTGGGGACTTTCACTGGCAGATAGTTGATATTATAAGGAGTAACTTAGGCTACTTTTATTTTAGAAAAAAAATTAGGGTTCCGTGAAAACAAAATTAAGATCAATGAAATAGTAAACAATATCCGATTCAAATAGGGAAGTAGCGATTGCGTACTTGCGTTACTGCTTCTGGAGGGGCTGCAAACTCTGAAGGACAACACGCGAGAGCGCGCCAATGTGGCGATTTTTTAAAATCACTCCAAGCAGAAGGTGATTCTGCACATTCCCCCTTTCCAGAATGAAATTTAAAATATGAATAATACTTAAGTTGTTTTGTTAAGCGAAAGAAAAGAAAAATTGAATATTGAATTGCTCAAATCTTTTATGCTTAAAGATTCAGAATAATTAAAATATAATTGGTTTAAAATCTTGTTTGGTAAAAAGAAGGTGTTATAAAGTTAACTCTAGAAGTTTTAGTAAGAAAGGTTAATTTTTATGCCATTTCTATACATATACGAGGAGAAAAGCGACTAATTCATTTACTCACTTCTTACTCATCACGATATCTCTTGAACACTAAACCTACAGATGTGAAATTTGGTAGGCAGGTTCCTTTCATGGAGTAGAGATCCGCTAAGAAAGGATTTTTTTTTGTTTTTTTTTTGCGAAAATCCACTTTGGGGGAAAGGGTTGCGGGAGCGTAAAGGATAATTCGACTTCAGTTTTATATATTATTGTTTAGAAGTCTAGTCCTTTTTTTTAAAAATCGAGAGGTGAGAATTGTAATAATGTCTTTTAATACAATCAAACAGTTTATGATAGGACTTACAAGGGGAGGGCACGGCTAAGGATATTCATTTCGGGACGAGACTTTGTGCAATAGTAGTACTCCTTTAGTGTGTTCAACCCTCAATATAATTCCGTCGAATGGACAGTCAATTCGGAGAAAATAGCCTTCGAAATTCATGCTTAGATTTTATACAATTGTATTTTAATTATTTGCAGCGACGCAGTGGCGTAATCGGTAAAGTGCCCATTTGCCATGCCCGCCGTCGGCTTCGGTTCGAGTCACGAAATCCGTTTTTTCGTTTTAATTTACTTCATTATTTTTACAATTAAAAAAATTTATTTGAAAAAGACATTAAATATTTTATATAATTATAAAATAATTAAATTAATAATATATAATATAAAATGTATTATTTTTACTATATTAATTATAAAATAATTTTTATAAATAATTATTAAAATATATTTTATGTATTATTACAATATTTTATTTATAATGTATTGAATTTCATATTATAAAACTATTTGTAACTAATTTTTATATAAAATATCATTTTTTATTTATTACAATGTATTTTTATAATGAATATTATTTATTAATAATTATATTTATAAAATATATAAATATTTTGATTTTATAAATATAATTATAAATAAATATACAAATATATAAACTATAATGGAGAAAAAAAAAGGAAAACTAGCAGCAAGTCCTGGCGAAAGTCTATATACCCCCAGGTAGTTCTGTTGCAGCTTTTATAATCTTTATCCATAAAATTTTAGTGCTTTACACACCAGAGACTGCTGCAGACTGGAAACTTAATTGTTAATTTTGCTTCAGAAGATGCAAAGCCACTAATTGAATTCTTGAAACGGACACTGAATTTGACAATGAATACTGATTCTAGAGAAGGAAAAACAATATACGGAACCACGATTGAGGCAGTTTTCTCACAATTGAAGATTTTTATATCCTACTTCAGTTACCATACACCTGCTTTGTCTTTCTTGGAAAATGATGATGCAGAAAATTGAATAAAAACATTATTTTCATACAATAAATTAAGTTCAAATTCTATTTAATTAAAGTAAGTTCTCTCCGCAGTTTTTAATATAATTAGATCTATTCCTGAATTTACAGAAGACGTCGCCAAAGAAATTTCACTTCTATCGCGTGGCTTTCCAGGTTCCTTTTTTTGTTTGTAAATGCATTATTTTTACTGATACCAAAGTATCAGTATTAGACATGTGCCTTTTTTGTTACTATAACTATAATTAAAAAATAAACAAAACTTTATCAGAAATTTCAGATTTAATCACAATTTTGTGTTAAAAAACATTTCATTCTCTGATTTTAGAAAATATAAAGCAAAGAAAGTATTAAATTTGTTCATTTAATTTGTTGATGAATAATTACATTTTTAATTTTTATCTTTTTAAGCAAGTTTAAACGGTTGTTTTTTAATCACCAGGAATGAGAGTCTTGTACACTTTGGAAAACTTTTATGCAAATATAAATTAAGTAATTTTTTGAGTAAGAAAACAACATACACATTACAAATAATTACCTTACAAATGTATTGTATGTAGACAATTTTTAAAATTTGTTATTTTATTAGGTCTTCTTTCAATTTTCTCCTTTTTTTTACTTTTTGTGTGCTTGATAACTGTTATTTACCGAGAAAGTCAATGCTAGTAAGTATAGTGTGCAGTAGGTACCTTCATTATTTTGAACTCCAGATTTCAAATTTTTTATGTGCGGGTAATCATTTATTTGATGAAGTGTAATTTTTCTTTTTTCATTCTATTTTTAAATATTATACAATAGGAATAATGTATTTAAACCTTACATTATTTTGGTATTTTTATAATTATATAGCATCAATTCCTATGTCAATTCGGCATATTTTGTAGAAAGTGCTATAAATAGTAAGTGAATGCAGTGTTTTTGAACTTCTAGAATTATTAAATGTAAAATATTTAACAATATGTAGGCTTTAAATGCCTGGTGAATCTTATTTGTATTGCATTAAAAAATCATTTTGGGCTTAAATAGTTTGATCATATTCTTTCATAAAATTCTGGAAGACGAATTAAAATTTTTAAATGATTACTACTAGTGAGTGAGTGAATATATTAACGTCCCACTGTTTAGCTACTTGAGGGCTTTTGGCGACGGACTTCGTAATTTTGAACTATGGTTTAACGACACCTGAGCTGGCACCCCTTCACCTAACTACCACATCAACGGGAGGACGGTTGAGCTCTCGACAGATTTAATGTGCAGTGCTCCTCTACACAACGGGTCTTTAGCGGTACTAGGCTCGAGCTCATGGCACGCCTGCCACGATTCCGATACCTTGACCCCTAGGCTACCGTAGCCACATGATTACTACCAGAATGAGAAACTTAGTAAAGAAGAGAACAAATTTATATAAATGATCCATCACGCACTTGATTTAGAATTCATTTTGATTTTGTTTATTTTAACCGGAGACATAATTTTGCATATCTATTCAAAGTATCATCCTGGACGAATGTTATTTTTAAAATAAAACTTATAAGCTGCTGATATGCGATGTCCATTTTTTTTATCATAATTTACATCAAATTGATTATAATTTTAGTCTAATTGAGAAGACGTTTGAATCGCCACACCCATTCCAAACTAGTATTATATGCCTCATGGCTCTTTAACCCGGATATCGGTTGAAGATTAAAAAAGGTTAATAATCGATGGTTAACAAAGTGTTTCAAATAAATATAATCAGAGCTCTTGCTTTTGATTTTTAAAAAATTCAACAGAGAATCAATTAACGCTTACATTGCTGGAGGTAAGAACATGAATACATACAAAATAAATTCTTATCTATAAATTGAATTTGGAAATATATTATTTCAATCGGTGTATTTCTTTCGGTACTAACCTACGCCCATAAAATGAAGGATTTTCTAGAAAGGGTTAAAGTTTCGAAAATTTTGTTTAATTCAGAAGTGGCTGTTTGTTTACTGTCATTGTCATAGAATAATTTTTGTAAAAAGTCAGACTAAAGCTTTATACCTCATTTAATCTGTATTACTATAATTATTCAGGTTTCTCTAATTTGTCCGTAGATTTCATTGGTATTTCTTTAATCCGTGAGAAAATTTCTAAGGAATAACGAGAAATGAATCATTATTATTAGTTATCTATCTTACTGAATAAGAAAATGTACATTATTTTATAGTTTGTAAATAAAGTATTCAACATTGCTAGAGGAAGGAAACTTTTTTAAAAATACTACACGTATAAGTTTAGTTGGGGAAAATACTTCATAATATATATTTCTTATACCCGTATGAAATTGAAAAAACGTCAACAGATGAAATATGATCTGTTTTTTTTTTTTTTTAATTTCTGAAATAATACTTAAAAACAAGCACATTTTGTCCTGTTGAGCTGTTGTTTATCAAAAATAAAATTAGTTTAAGTGAAAATTTTTAAAAGTATATATAAATCAATGATAATGTACATTCAAAAAGAAAGTATATTTCTAATGGTATAAAACGTTCGTTGTTTTCTTGTATTTTAATTTTATTTACTAACTATTTTATTTGTTTAAGCTCAAAAGCTCCGAGGGAAAAATGTGCTCTATTTACAGATTTTTACCCGCTACCTAATTTCTTTCATTGGTTTGATGTCATTAAAAATTTTGTTTAATTACAGTAAAATCCGGCATATAATACGGACCGGTGTATAACGCGCACTTATACTGTCAAGCATAATTTTTTAATTTTTAGGTATTTTCGCCGTTTTACGCGCATCCCCTCTTCACGAAGAAATCTGAAATATTAGTATACATTGCTCCTATGTTTTGAAGGCATTTATTCGAAGTATTATCCCAGACTTTTGACAAAGTAGTTTTCTTCTAGAAATACAACTCCTTTACTTCAAAAGGCAAGTCATTTCTTTTAAATCAACAGTATTTCGATACACGTAGAAGCAAAAAATTTTTATGCTCATCTCTTTTGTAATTTTTAAAGCTATCGTTTTTATACCCGACGAATAACGCGCACCCTTAAGTTTCGATCTTGTTTTTTGTGTTGAAGGATTTTACGGTACATAAGAAGTAAGCATTCTAGCACTCAATCATTGAATCTGATCTCAAGAGAGAATTAAAAAATGTAGAACATCTAATCAAATTGTATTAAGATATAAAATAATATCTATACAATCTGAATTTTTTTGTTGATAAATTATTTTCGTCTGAAAATGCTGATCTCTTAGAAAAACAGACAACAATAACAACAACAAAAAATGCACAAAGAGTAAAGGTACACAGTTTATTTCAATAAACAATTCCTATGCAATTAAATTAACTTTAAACGCAAACAGAAAATAATATTAATTCATAAATAATTATAATGACAGACATATGTAATGCTAATTAGAAAAATATATTACACTTCTGTTAATCGGGATGTGAAACAACTCTATCGAAGGGCATACTAAATTTATGCATAAGTTTTCTTGAAGTTGTCAAACATAGCGATTAACATCAAGAATTCTTTTCCCAACATGTTGCATACAAGGACAGGCACAAACACATTTTCAGTATAAGGACGGTATATAAATGTGTAAGACAGAATATTTACTTCTTCTAATACTTCATAGAACTTCACAATGTTCTAAATCACAAATTAAACAATGAGCGATAAATATTTTATAGCACAGACATTTTTAAAGGCACATCGATTGTCATTTCGAGTTCACATGGTAAATGAATATTTCTCGATAAAATAAATCGTGTATAATAGTACAGCTTTATTAGGCAATGGTGGGGGGGGGGAGAAAGGAATGAGCAGCCTGTAGTTATAATACATGTGGAGTACCGTACCTAGACCATAATTAGGGCTTCTTATTCCCTTATTTATACCATACAAATAATCTCGAATGTTTACAGCACTTCTTATCATTTCATTCAATACAGGAATTTTTTTAAAAAAGTAATGGAATTTTATTTGTGTTGTATTTTTAATGGTGACTTAAATAATATTCTATATTTTTTTAATTTGCTGTTTTTTTTAATTTGAAGGGAATTTTCAGAGTAATGATACATGGAAATAAAAGAATAAAATTTTATACTTATGTAAAAGTTTTTAAAATTTTTCATAATGAGTTGAAAATGATAATGATACGAAAAAAAGTTTAAAGCTTTAAATTCGTTTAATATATAATGAATGTGATATTTGATTTGAATAAAATAATGCAACAAATTTAGATCACAATTAAATTTTAGATAATAAAAAATTAAGCCTTATAATCGACAAATTACCCTAAAATATGCTCCTTGGTTTTAATTTTATAATTAAAACAGCATCGGATTATGGCACCATTTTCAATTGCCTACTATCACCGTAACCAAACTAATACCGGGAATAAAAAGAAAAAAAAATGCAATAAGAGACAAAAGGACTCAACACCAACATCAAAAACACACCTTAGAAGAGCTTGTGGCTGAAATTTAAAGTATTCACGCGTTCTAAATTCTTTCACAAAATAAATATTCCAAATCTCGTGTCTGTAAGTGGAATTATCAAGATAATTCCATTCAGGCATACGATGCAGCCACAAATCCTTTCCAATGGCGTTTTTGCTTAATCACCATGTTCAAAGACGGACAGAAAAGTATAAATAAAACATAAACATTTGACTACTTGCATGGCTTGAGACTACCCGCACATTGGCCAAAGTAAAGTTTTTGTGATATAATCTTCCCAGTTAGTGTTCATATCTTGTTTCTTTCCATTTTTCCTTTTAACAAAAAAGTCTTTCTTTCTTTTTCTTTTTATTTTGATACGATTACCAAAACACATAATACTTTCCAAAGTTGTTCTCTTCAACTAAAGCACATTGATTCTTTTCTGTATTAAAGGAAGGCTCTCAGGAAATATTTCGATTATATTCAATAAGTCGATGGCTAGTTAAGGGTCGAAATAGCGTTGGTCATAGTTTTTTGCGTCTTTCAAAGAGTTCCTAGACGCTTCATTTCAAGTCAGCGAAACATTTTCCCGAGGCGATTATTTGCGATATGAAATACTGATGAAGCACCAAAAGCAGCGCAGGAACTAGAGAAGGGAAATAAAAAAATAATAACGTTCCAGTGTCGTTTCTTTCATGAGATTGTCCATTAATATAATCGATGATATGTTCATGCGATTTAAAATTCTTTTTTTTCTTCTTTCATATTATTTTCTTTCGATCAAAAACAATCTTCAAAAAATGGCAATGCGGTATTTTACTGAAACAGTATCGGTTATCTGGTCCTAAAAAAACTGTTATTCATTTTCAGCATTAGTGGTGGCTCAGGTTTGCACTTTTGTGGATCACATCGCATGTTGCCGCCCTCTTCACACATACAATGAAGGCAAGGCCCGCTTGCCTTAGTCACCGTAGAGCCAACTTCATAAAATGTTCCGTTGATTTGGCAGCCTGAAACACAAAAGAAGGTTTATTTCTTTACAAATTATCAAGGTTCTGAAACAGGTAGGTAAAAAAATATTATGTGTTGCTATAATATTTAAAAAAATTCCGAAATAATAATATATTTCGAAATAAAAAACAAGATATCAATCATTGGCATGGCCAAGTAATTTTAGCTCGTTTTTCACATGTTGTATTTTACAATAATGCAACTAATGAACTTTTTACTAACAGAAAGTAGTGTGTACTGTGCCACTCCTTTTAATGTACTATTGAGCTGAAAAGAAATAATGACACAAATCTGTATCAGCACTATAAAAAAAAAAAATTTAATTTGAGAAAATTTTGTTATAAACTAGCGAAATTCAGGAAAATTTGTAGGAAAATTCGGGAAAACTATGGGAAAATTTAAATATGATTCGGCTCATCTAGGGCACAAATGCGACCAAATGCCGAAATCCCGAGGTCAATTGGTTGTTTATTGGGTGAGCAAAAGGTACGACAAAATATGGAACGAAGACGAAGACGAAATTTGCGTCCTAATAGCGCTTTTGTTCCACTACGTGAAAAACGCGCTAATAAGTTTTTGTGTAAATTATTTCCTGGATACCATACCCTGGTCAGGTCTAAATACTTAAAATAACTTGAAATCTGTCAGTTGGGCAGTAGCTTCTTAACTTTTTATGATAATCGAAAAATTTATTCATAAAAAATAAACTTACCTTTTACTTCCATGGAAGCTCGTACGGCTCTCTTATCAATTCTTCTCTGTATCATGATAGGTAGGCCACCCTTCCTTCTTGTTAAAGTGGTGATGTTACGTGATGTTACAAGAACAGCTGTAAAAATATTGTAATTATAAATAAGTCAAATAATAAATTCTAAGCTAATTAGAATTTTTTTAGTATAAAAAAATGTAGACTCACTTTTTTTTTATAATCATACATATGAACCATGTAATATTTTAAGAAATACGAACAGATAAAATGCTTTTCGTAGAAACTAATTTTGTTTATGACTAAATGAAAATTAAATGTTTTTTTCTCTATATCTTAAAAAAACTGAGCATTTAATTTTCTTTTCATATTTCATTCTGAAGTCTTAAACCGATAATGAATTATAATTTTTTAGTCAAAATAAACTACAAGTGGGAAATGGGTACGAATTACGTTAAAAGTTTCAAAATACTTACGGCAGTCATATCTAGGACAACAATAACCATGAATCATAGTTCGGTGGCAGTTAGGAGCAGGAGGTGGGCAAGATTGTTGTAAGCATATGATGTCCCCTCTGAAGCAGAAACAGAATTCACATGGATCCGCTCGAACTATTTGTTCCGCTGATTGATAAATCTGTCCTTCAAATATGCAAGCTAGAAGGATAAAATAATTTTGATAAATAACGAATACAATAACTAAAGGGAAATTTACTTAAATGCAGTACTTTAAAGTTTGTTCCAAAAATTAATTTAAAAATATTACTTAACTCTAAAATATGTTAAATTAAAATGGTATATGAATAAATATGAATGGAGATTTGGAATTCAAGATTTGAATACATTATATAACTTCACATTAGATTTAAAAGAGTTAGGGATGACTATTATGCGTTAATAACTAGGAATAAACTGTTAATAAGTATTAAACATTTGAATATATATATATATATATATATATATATATATATACAGAGAGAGAGAAATGCTGTATATAACAGATAATTTAAATGAAATTTTGACCTTGGAAATAATACTAGTTATATATTTTAAGTATTTTCACCAAAATCCTTTTAAAAGTTTTCTTTCCGATTATTGAGTACTATCAATCTTTTTAAATATGCATAAATTTTTAAAAAATAGCATTTTTTCTTAATTTAAAGTCATATTTAAAATAAATTTATTACTATTAACATGTAGATTTCTTATATATATTATATGAAATCTAGTAATATTCATAAATTCTCATTATAATGAAAGTAAAATTATAGGTAATATAAGAAATTAAAAAACATAATGTTGTTTAATTGTTATGGACCTGAATTATTTCTTGATCAAATATTATATTCACCAATCAAGAAACATTTTACTCTTGCAAAAAATAATTGCAACTTAATTTTAATTATCTCATCTTAATAAAATAAACATCTTAGGTCTGTACAAATGATTATTTAGCGGTGGACTTGGTAATTTGTAACTACTTTTAAACGGCGATAATAAATTATATGACGTTACGTTTAAAATTCTATGCAATGAAAAATTAAGATCCTAAAATTCTTAACGAATTAAGATGTATTTTCCACTTACCTCCTTCATCTAGTAAGAAGTCTTCCTCGGTTTCAGCTATAAAAAAATATAAAAAAATTTATTTTAATTCAAAACAAAAATTGAATGTGTTAAATGGATTTATAATGTCTAGGTTGAAAATCGATTTTAATATAAGGAAACTAAGTCTATTTCAAGTAAAAATAATATTAATAGAACAATAGTGTATAAAATACATTATTAATGCCCTTTATGAAAGAAACTAATAAAGTATTTAAAACAAATTTTGAAAAATTTTTAATAAAATATTTCCAAGTTTTCAAATTTGTACGAAGTTTATTCTGAAATTCAATATTTTCTCTGTAAATTCATTTTTGAAATTTCCCCCATATTTTTCAAATTTGTAATTGTTTTATATCTGCAATTTCAATAAATCGATAAAACAATTCAATGAATCACAAGATATCAAACTCCAATTACAAAACGTGATTTTTTTTGGATGTTCGTAATTTCTCTTCTCTATTTACTTAAAAAAATAGAACGTAATTAAATTTTTCAAGTGCTTAGGTTTATTTCAAGCATATCTTTAAAGTATATCAATTGACAGTCCTCAGATTCCATTATATTTTATCACAATCCAGATACGTTTCGAATTTATTACTGACTGTACAGAATCTGAGTACAACACGTTAATTATTTTTCGACTGCGTTTCGGTAGATTTAAATATTTTATTAATTTCAATTAACTCGCATTGAAATAATAATTTTATAACATGCTGCTGAGATAAGAGAATATATCATTAATGAACATTAACTAAACAAAATTGCTTTATCATGTGCATATGAATTTTGAATTTAAATATTTTCAGACTGTATAATATTCAAATAGCATTTAAAAGTAAATTAAACCAAAAAACTTTCAAAAAACATCACGTACCAGTTATATTTTCAGTTACAGGTGGAAGTATTGTCGTGAGGGGTATAGGAGTTGTTTCGATAGCTTTGTACGCTTTAGTTGGGATTTCTGTTGACTTTGGCGGAACCGACTCTGCTTTCTCTTCAGGGTGGTGTTCAATAGCTTCTGATGATGATTCAATCTTCTCTGTTGATGATTCCGTCGATTTTTGTTTTGTTGTATCTTCAGCAGTAGTTGTTTCTCCTAATGATGGTTCAGTTCCTTCGCTTTGATTCATGGTTTTGAATGAAGTAGTTTTTCTTTCTTCTTCGATTAACGTCGTAGGAGTAAGAGTGGTTTTAAATAGCAAAGGCATTTGGGTATCTTCTTCTGAAATAGCTTTACTGGCCGTTGTCGTTATACCTGATTCTTTGGCAACAGTTGGTTCTTCAGTGGCAATTTGAGTGGATTTAGCATCTTTCAATGATGTAGATAATTCTTCAACCGTTGTGGTTATCAATGAGGATATTGTACTTGAAAGATCCAATTTAATCAATGGAGTGATTGTAGAAATTTTAGCTTCTATATCAGAGACATTTGTTACCGAAGATATGTTACCTGTCGACAATGATTCGGGCTGGATATCGGTTACAGTGGTAAAGGAAGAAACTTTTGTAACTAATGAAGATTCCGTGTCAGATGAAGATGAACTTGTGAATGGAACTGTCGGTGTCGTTTGACTAGAAGTGTTATCTTTGGCGAATTGTGGTTTTAATGTTGACAGCATTAAAAGTTTTTCTTCTGCTTCAGTTGTTGTCTCACCCTCAAGTGTTTCAGATATAGTGGCTTCGGTCGATTTGTCTAACTCTTCTGGGAATGTAGTTTTTGTTACGAAATCTTCTATTTCTTTTTCTGAAGTTAGCTCATAAGTTAATGTAGATTTTTCCTCGATACTAGCAGTCGAACGAGAAAGGTCCACCTCCGAAACTCCTTTTAGTTTTGTAATATCTGTGTCTTTATGAGTGCTTTCAGTTGATAGACTTCCTACTTCTGTAAATAATGTAATATTATCCCTTTCAGTAGTTATGGTTTCTACTGAAGTTGTTTCTAATTTGTCACTAATCGTAGATTTTGTTTCTGGAGAATGTGTTGTGACATCTGCTTTTGTTGAACCAGCGTGTGTAAGCTCGTCTTCTCCGGGGAAAGTTGATGAAATTGTTTGTGATGATGTGGCCTCGGTCACTTCTGTTAAAAGTTTGGCTTCGGGCATTTTCGTTTTGGCTTCTGGTGCAATCGATTCTTCTGTTGCAAAGCTCGTTATTATTGGCTTAGATGTTTGACTCACTGGTGGTTCACGCTCAGTAATTTCTGGAATTTTCGTTTTAGTTTCAGATGTACTGAATTCATCTTCTAAAATAAATTCAGTTGTAACTGATTTAGGTGTCTGACTCAATGGCTGTTCCATCTCTGTCACATCTGTTAGAAGTTTAGCTTCCGGTTGTTTTGTTTTAGTTTCAAGTGTATCTTCGTCTTCTGGGAAACTTGTTGATATTGGCTTAGGTGTTTGTCTTAATGGTGGTTGGACAGCTACTATATCTGTCCAGAGTTTATCTTCAAGCTTCTTAATTTCAGTTTCTGAAGTACTCGTTTCTTCTTCAATAATTGGTTTTGCAGTTGTTGGTGATTCGGCTTCCATGATTTCAGTAAAAGTACTAATTTCTGGTATTTTCGTTTCAACATCAGGTTTATGTGACTCTTCCTTTGTAAATTCTACTATTGTTGATTCAGTTAAATCTGAAGAGGTAGTGATTTCAGAAGACTTTGAAGTCAGTTTTTCCTCTAAATCTTCAGCAGTTGTTTCATTTTCAAAGGAAACATCAGTGTCTGTTACTTCTTCAAGAGATTTAATAGCTGGACCTTTTGTGGTAAATGCTTCTTCCGTCGTTTTTTCAGTAATTTCAGAAGAAACATTTGATTTCGATTCTTCAGTATCGGCTGTTTCTTGACCAGTTGTTATTGGAAATTCAGTTGGCATAAAATCGGTAACTGAATGTTTCTCAGTTTTGTCTACAGTTGTATATGACGGTGTTGTCTGAATGCTAACGAACTTACTGCCATCTTTTACGTCATCAGGAACAAAAGTTTCGGGTGTTTTAGATTCAGTTACATCTTCTATTGGCTGAGTTTCTTTCATAATATCAGTAAAACGTGTCGATACAAAGTTGAATACTTCATCTGTATAATTGGTTTCCTTAGTTCTATAAGTAATTTTTGGTTGAGGTGTAGTTTCAAACTTTTGAAGATCTTCAGTGGTGGAGATTACTTTTTGTGTTGATATTGTTTCTTCAGGAATATCTGATTCAGTGATTTGTTGAGAATCGGTTACATGTTCATCTTCGAAAATCGGAGTTCCTTCTTTTGATGCACTGACTACAGTTTGATTTACTTGAATTGTTTCAGTAAAAGATTCAAAGCTCTCACTGGATTCTTCTTCCTCTGAAGTAGCATCCGTTAGATCTTTAGAAGATGTATCTTCTAAAAATGGTGTAGCACTTGGTTCACTTTTGGTAGAAATGGTTGATGGAAACGTGTCTGATTTTGTCAAAAATACTGGAGAAGTAAATTTTATTTCTTCAGTTGTTTTGCTTTCAGTTGTAGTCAAATCTCCTATAGATGAAATCGTTGTTTCAGCTTCAAATCTAGATGTTTCGGAGGATTCAGTTGTAATATTTATTGGGACAAACTCTGTTGACACCCCTCGTTGACTTGTTTCTTCCGCATGTACGGTAGTTGTTTTCTCCTCTACAGCCTTTACTTCTGTTGATATACTAATTTCTTCACCCGTTGGTGTAGAAAATTCTTCGGTAGGCACTCCTGTTGTACTTGTTATGACATCATCTAATTTTGGTAATTTAACTGGAACTGCTGTAGAACTTTCAAGGGTCTTAAAAGATTCCTCCGACTCCGAAGTTGTAACGTCAGGTAACTTCAGTAAATCAGGAATTTCAGCAAGCGTAGTTATAGTTTTGATCTTAACAGTTTCGTCAGTCGCTTGTGTGGTAGTTTCAAATTCTATCTTTTCTGCCGGTGATGTTGAATCGAATTTCTCACTCTCCGTAGTTTTCGAAATATCAGGAGAAAAGCCGGATGTCGAGACTATACCTAATGAAACTGTTACTGTTTCGGAAGATAATGTTGTCATGTTTGATGAAATTTCTTCTAAAGATGTGGAAGGAGTTCCTGTCTTTTCTATAACTGAAGTGGTTTTCTTACTCTCTATTTCGGTAGATAATGATTCTACCGAAGGAATTTTCTCATCGTCCTTTAACTCTAATAATTTAGTTGTTGTTTCTGGCAAAATGGCTATGGTTGTCTCTGATTTTATTCCCTTTGTTGTTACTTCTTTATCCGCTGAAATTGATGCAGAGGCTAAGGCAGATAAAGTACTTTCAGATGTGGACAATGTTGGTTCAGTTCTTGCTCCTTCATCTGTCTTTGAAGAAGTAACCGTTAAGTTGATGATCTTAGCTGTGGATTCCGTCGACTCTGTTACATCACTTGGTGATGAGATTTCAATGATTTTATCGGAAAATGCTTTTTCAGTTGTTACTGTCGTTTCAAAGCCTTCGGATTGGTGGATATCTGTAGATTTTGTTGTTACTTCGTCTGAAATCTTTTTACCTGAAACATCTGATTCGTCTTCTGTGGTTATTTCCGCACCTGTTTTCTCAGAAGTGGGTACAGTACTTAATGAAGCCAGTGGTTCTGTGCTTTCGATTATTAAAGTTGTCTTTTTAATTTCACTCTCGGTAGATACTTTATCTGTTGAAAGGGTCTGTTTAGTACCTTTGTCAATTTCGACGGATTTGAACGTTGTTTCTGATAGGGATTCTGTAGTTGATTCTGATTCGATTTTCACATCTGTTTCAGTCTTATCAGTTATTGTTGTTTCAGAAACAGAAGAACTAGTCGTAGGTGTCTTATTTTCAGGAGTTGTTAATATTATTTCTGGTTTTATTTTTTCTTCAACTGTTGCAGGTGCAATAGATGAAGTCAAAGACTCTTCTGTAAATACCAATGTCTTTCTGTCGACGTCTTCAATTATTGATATCCCTTCAGCAGGTGATTCAGTCGATATCTTTTCAACTGGTGGGATTGTTTCGATGCTTTTGATTTTATCAATATCACTAAATTCGGTTGTGGATTCAGAAGACAATTCTTCTTCAGATACATTAAATTTTGTGAAGGTTTCTGTAGTGTTTTCATCTGTTGGTGTCAATGTTGAAATTGGTGTGAGTGAGCTACTTTCAAATATTGGTGAAACCGTCTTTGATTTTGTTATTTCATCTTCCACTGATGGTGATTCAGTGATAAAATCTGTTTCTATTTTAAATGACGTCGGTTCTGTGCTCGTTTTTAGTTCCGTGGTTAACTCACTTTCTTCTTCAATAGAAACCTTTTCTTCTGAGGCAGTAATTCCTATATCTTTGTCAATTTTTACAGATTCTGGTGTTATTTCTGTTACTCGTGATTGTGATTTTTCTTCGACAGTTGTTTCAATTTCTTTAACAGGTAAAGTAGATGTCAAACTGCTGGGAGATATAGTGCTTATGGAAGTTGTGAATGCCTCATCCAATTCTTGCGCTTCGTCAGTTTTCTTTGTGCTTGTTAAATCGATTGGCTTCACAGTTAATTTCGAGACCTCTGTGATATTACTGAGTTCTGTAGACTCAGTAAATTCTATTTCTCCTGTGGTAATTTCCGCTCCTCTATCTTCAATAGTAGGCTCAGAGGAAGAACCTGTTGGTGTCGTGTGTGTGGGTATTTCAAAAGGTTGAGATACGGTTTCTGCTTTGGATATTTTGTCTCCTATAGATGTTTCGGTTACACTGTCTGTTTCGATTTTGAACACTGATGGCTCTGTGCTTTTGATTATTAAAGTAGTCTTTTTAATTTCCTTCTCGGTAGATATTTTATCTGCCGGAAGAGTCTGTTCTGTGTCTTCACCAGTTTCGACAGATTTTGGCGTCGTTTTTAATGGTAATTCTGTAGTTGATTCTGATTCGTTTTCTACAATTGTTTCTGCTTTCTTATCCACTAGAGCAGTCTCAGAAACAGGGAAACTAATCGTTGTTAACTCTCTTTCAAAACCTGTCGGTGTTGCTTCCGATTTTATATCTTCATCCGTTTTTGCCGATGTAACAATTAAATTAACTGCTTCGAAAGTGGATGCTGAAGGTTCTGTTGCATGGCTTATTAATATATCTTCGGTACTTTTTTCAGCTGATGGTGTTGTCAGAATTTCATCGATTTCTTCAGATTTAATTGTTGTCTGAGAAGAAATTTCTTTGATTGAAATATCCGTTTCTGATTTCGTAGAACTTTCTGCGCTTGCTTCTTTGGTGGTTGGTATGGGAGTTGTAAATGTGCTACTTTCACCTACTAGTGTTACTTTCTTTGTGGATATTTCCTCCTCTATGGATGATGTAATTGTTATGCTATCAGTTTTAGTTTCCATCATAGGTGGCTTGGTACTTTCTTCAGAGGGGATAAATTCAGTTTCTAATTTAAGCGTGACATCAGATTTCATACCTGGAGTTGTTGCTGCTGTTCCTTCTGTCTTGTCTTCGACAGTTGATGCAGAACTAATCGGGAATATAGCACTTTCTAACGTTGATGACTTTACTTCAGTTTCATCTTTGACAGTTGAAAACTGGTCAACTTCCGATGTTAATACTGTTACATCTTTTACAGTTTCAGTTACGTTGACTTCAGGAGTTGTATTATCAACTGAAACAGTTGTACCAACGTCCTTGACTTTAATATCTACAAGTGTAGGTGTTGTAATAGATGAAAACTGTTTTGCTGTTATTTCCGATTCCACTTCTGTTGTTTCGGCAGATCTTTCACTTGTGGTAGATGCAGTGATTTCTGAACTGACTAAGAAGGTGCTGCTTTCTGGTATCGGAGATGTAACTTCTGATATTTCTTTTTCATCCAATGCAGATTCCTTCGTAATGGTATGATCGGCTTCCAATTTCGATACCGATGCTTCAGTTTCAGTGGTTATATGCCCTGTTTCTTTTGTGGATGGTTCTCCTTCAGAAAGTTTAGTACTTCCAAACTGAGATGTTGTTTCAAATGAGATTTCTTTAGTTGTTATTTTTGATTCCGCTGCTATAGTTTCCTTCCTATCAGATATAGATACAGGACTATCTGAAGTTGTGTTAATCTCTGAAGTTGTTAATTCTTGTTTTTTCTCATCTTCTATTGATGAAACTGTAGTAGTCTTATCCGTTTCTAATATGAATATGGATGATTGATTGCTTTCAGTTATAAATGTAGTCTCACTACTTTGTTCTTGACTTGGTGTTTCATAAATTGTAGCAGTAGTTTCGAATTCCTTGACTTTATCAACAACTGTGGGCTTTTCAGTTTCGTCAAACAAACGCTTTTCAGTCGTAACTTCTGAAACTAAACCTTCAGTTGGTTTTACGCTGCTAACGTCATATACAGTTTCAGTATGCGAAATAATCGTTGATGGGCTAGTTGTCTCTGAGCTGAAAGTTGATTCAGAAATACCCAAAGTCTTTTCTGTTGTACTTTCTGTGGATTGGGATAAATCTACGATAGTTCCAACTGTTGTTTCTCTATCTTTGCTTTCTGTTACACTTAAAGTAGTTGGAGGTTCTTCACTAGATGATGCCATTGCGATTTCTGCTAGGGTAGAAATCTTTTCTATTTCTACATCATCCTCAATTTTTGAAACCAATACAGTGGTTGAAATTGATGCTGGTGTTGTAGAAAACATAAAACTGATAGGTATAGGAGTACTGAGATCCTTCTCAGTTAAAATTGGTGATACTGTAACTGTTCCATTTTCGGCTGAACCAAGGTCCGTAGCTGAAAATATAAGAAATATACATGTATAACAATAATATTTAGTTTCTATAAAGTTTCATGAACGATTCCTCATGTTATGATAAAATAATTTGTTCTTTTAATTTGATGCTGCAATCTTTTTTAATAATTTTTCAATGTTAACTATTTTAGTTACATGATAAAGTAAATGATATACTTACGACATTTATACGAAGTAGGGCAACATTCATCCGTTTTTATCGTCTCTGAAACGCAACCTGGCTTCGGGACTTTGCAGATGATTTTGAAACATACAATTTCACCAGAAGAACAGTGACACTTTTCACAAGGTTCTACTGTCACTACAGCTTCACCGTCATCATATGTTATTCCATCAACAATGCATTCATCTATGAAAAAACAGGAAAACAATTTGTACATATAGAACTAAATGTAAGCTAACACAGGCAATATATTTTATCATATATATATATATATTAATCTAATCCATCAGCGAGATTCTAAGTTACACCCGATGTTCAATAACATTAACATTGGAAAAAGAGTGCAGCTTATTGTTAGATTCGAATAAATATGATATAAATAAATAAATATATATATATTTAGCTATCAATTTCAGATTATTTTTCCATTCTTTGTTTTGTAAGATAATTATATATACATAATATTAAATATTTAAACTAATGTAAGAATATTGATCTTTTGGATTACAACGTGGCATTAGTGGGAGTTGTGAATAATGTAGGAGTTATGATTGATGTGGGAGAAATGAAAAATTGTTAAGAAATTGAATACCATTCTTCATTTCAATATATTAATAGGATCCTCCTGGAAGAGTTTTTGATGGTTTATGTAATGTGTGTTGCTGTTGTAAGGTATTTCATTTGTGAATATACTACAGTCTTATTTTGAATTTTCAAATTTTAGAGGTTTTTTTCCTTTTATACAACTATTTCAAAGATTGGTGCAGCATCTTTGATGTTTTATGGTTCTGTTATATTACGCACTTAGTTGTTTTGGAATTTTAATATTTTTATGTTATTTCTTTCAGAATGCAATGGCGAATAGTTTAATTTTTTTAAGTATTAAAATTTTTTTTAATTTTAAATTTTTGAGAATTTGGATATTTTTAGATTAGCTTACCAAGTTGCAATAGGGGGGAAGGTTGGCCCCATCAAACTAGTTTTACCCCACTTATCGGTCCTAAGTCCGAGGTTGCACTTGGGTATCTTATAAATTTTATCTTATACATTTTTAATTTTGTTTGAAAACTATAGATCTTTATTATTTTTTATATTCGCCATTGATATTTTGAAATGGGATTTTATATTCTAGGATTCATATAATTTTGAATTTTTGCTTAGTTATAGAATTGTGTGATTTATATATATACACTATTAAACATATATGTTTATAGTATATTTTGATAGTTATTTTAGAGAAATAATAATATTAGGTTGACATTTGTGAGGGGATGATTGATCATTTGTTTGCATACTAAATTCATAACTGTCACTTTTTTTGTCTGAATTTAGTTAATTAGCTCTAACTAAGCAAAACTCAGTGAAGCAACAGCCCATGAGGTCCAAGGTCTACTGTGCCAATCTCAGTTTTTGTGGTCTTGGACACTGAGGTGCATGAGCAGATGTTCAGGTCAGGTTGTCAGTCTAACATGAAACCTGCTTTGTTTCGTTCCTCAGCAAGCTCGGCTCTACCCTCTGAAGGGATGAAAGGCTGAGTTGACCTTGCCCAGCCCGGGGTTTGAACCCCGGGCTTGTGGCATGGAAGCGCGATAAAGTACCTCTCAGCCACCGAGCTTCAATAGCTATTTGTACCAATTATTCTGCAAAAAGTTTATTTTGAATAATACAAATTTCTAAGATTCCTTTTTTTGTATAAAATGTCTTCAAACAAGTGGAGTATTTAATTGAAAATGGGAAGGCAGTATTTGTACAGTCTACTCTCAATTTTCGTAAGTTACCCAGAAAACATGCTCTTTTGATAGGAAATAATTTCACTCTAAATATTTGTAGTAAAATATAATTTGTACACCTATTTCGCGTTGGCACATAATTTTATTTAGAGATATTTGTAAAAATTATTACATACATGCATTTTTCTTATAATATCAGAAATATTTCTCTCATATAAGATTTAATATCGTAGCATTTTATTTTTTTCATGATCTTTCCGAAAAAAAATTTCTTTAACTTGTTTACCTAAAAAACATAACTATCGTTTGAGAAATCTACAGTTCTTTTTATTCAATCCTTTATTACTATTTTTTTTAAAAAGTAATTAAAGAGATATGAGGCTAAAAATAGAATGCTTATAAAAATTTCATATATATTTTTTATAAAATTAATGCTTATCATGGGAGTTTTTACTCGTTTAAATCCTTGTAACACCTACCCATTTTTAAAGTCCTAATTTTAAGATTTAGCTTATGAAATAACCATATTTTATATGAATTTAAGGTATTTAAATATTTTTAATATTTTTATTATTCCAAAGTTTGACTTACTTAAATGCTTTTACAAGGATTAAAAAACACATTATAGTTCCATGAAATTTATAGATCTAAGCAAGTATGCATAGTCGTACTTAAAGGAATCTATTGTTTCCGTAAAATTTTAGTTCGAAACTACATTAAATATATATTTTGTGAATGAACCTTAAGTAAATAATAACTAAAATAGAAACGAAAAAGTAACTGAGCTAGAGTGTAATTTTTATATCGGGGGTGAAATAATGAATAATTATATATATTTCATTTTAAAAATACTTACGTTCCTCTGCAGAAGATGATTTCTCTTCAGTTGTTTCATTGGAGACAGATGATCTAGATTCCACTTCTGAAATAAACATTGTACTTATTTTATCTTGTGTGAATGTAGATGATTTTGTTACAGCTTCTGCGGTTGTTGTCGCTGTTGAAGACGTCGATTCTGTAACAGGAGCTATAGGTTCAGATGTCATTTTAGTTCCTGTACTTAATGTTGCCGATGAATCTTCTAATAATGGGCTAGTTTCATGCTTTACTTTGACATCTTGCACAGTAAAATCAGCTGTTGTTTCTTTCTCTTCAGAAATAGTTGATGTTGCAAAAGTCATGACAGTGACTTCAGAAACTGGAGTAGTAAATTCTGTAGTAACAACTGAGGGTTCCGTTTCTTGAGATTTTGCTGGCTCTTGTTCCGTAGTTTTTTCTAAATCTTCCTTAACAGTTATAGTAGGAATGAAAGTAGATATTTCAGAAGTTTCTACAAACGTAGGAGTTGAAGAAGCATTTGTTTCTGTCTTGTTTGTAAAATACTTTTGATCATCAAATTCTTCTCTAAAAGTTGTTTCCGATTCTTGCGTTGTTTCTATTTTTTCTTCAAAAGAAACAGAAGTTTTGTCTGTAAATAATTCTTCTGTAGGTAATGTTACTTTTGGAGAAATACTTTCAGTAATTTCGGAGTGATCAACTGAGAAGGAAGTTCGGATGTCTGCGGCTTAACGGATGGTAGCGTGATATTGTCATTTATAGTCGTAGTTTCAATTTCAGAAGGAGGTCCAGTTGTAAAAGTTTTATCAGTTCCAACTGCATCTTCTTGTTTCTCTTTAGGTGTCACCAGTGTAGTTTTAAGTTCAAATGTTTCTATGGTTCCTGAAACTGTGGAAGTCGATAATGGTAATGATGTCACTTCGCCTTCAAATGATGTTTCAGTCAGTTTAGGTAAGGTTGTATTTTCTAAAATTCCAGTTATCGTACCACCTATTTTGAATTCTTCTGGTGTTAAGTGTACTTCAGTTGTCGATTTTTGGGATAACTCCGGTGCTTCAGTAGATATTTTTATATCTGGTTCAGTTGACATTTCGGATGTTGTCAATTCAGTTGCTTCTGAAATTCTTACTGTCGTTAATTCTGAAGAATAATCTACAAAAGCTGGAGTTTTGTGTCCTTCAGTAAATACTTCTGGAGTATGAGTTTTCTCCTCTGCCTCTTTAATTATTATTTCCCCGGAATCAATAGTTGGTGATAATTCTTTTAACGTTATTTCTGATACAGTAGTTTCTGCATAGCTCTCTGTAGTTGATGATTCTTTAGTTACTGCTGACTTATCGAGTTCTTCAGAAGTAACTTCGGCTCGAGTCGTTGTAGTTAATTTTGCTTCCTTTTCTTCTGTTGACAATTCTGTTGAGACGAGATCTTTAGGGGTGACACTGATTTCAACTGGTATTTCTGAAGGAGATTTTTTATCTTCCAAATCTTCAGGTAGAATGTTTGATGTTGTACTAAAGATTTCTTTTTCTAATGTCGATTGATCAGATTTAACTTCACTAACTTCGGTAGTTGCAGTGGGTTTCTCTGTAGTAAAAATGGCTGTTGAATGTCGGTCAGGTGTTTCTTCTGTTTTAGTTGGAACCACTGTAGATGAATCGGTTGATATAACTTTAGTAGTAATACTTTCAACTGTTTCGGGTTCAAATTGTCTTTTTAGTGTTGTTAAATCTACACTTGAATGAGTACTTGTGTCTGCAATACTTGAAATTTCCTTAGATATTTCTGATACATCAGAAAAGGCTGCAGTAGTAATATCTTTCATAGTTGAAACTGATTGTGTGCTTGTATCCGTGATGGGTGTAGTGGATTGGGCTACAACCATTGAATCTATTCCAAATGTTTTGTTACTTAAAATTGTATCTTCCAATACTAATGTAGGTTCAGTCTTTCTTAAGTCCTCTGATTCGGTAGTAGAAGGCTCTGTTGGTGTTGTTTTAGATTCCTCTGTGTGCTTCTTAACTTCAAGAACGTCCTCCGATTTTGTTGATACTTCTGCATCAAGTGCTGATGTCATTGGTGATTCTTTTTGATCAGATTTTGATATTTGAGTAGAAGTTGCAGTCTTGAAATCGGGTGTAGATGTTGAAAATTTTGGTTCATCTGTCACATGAGATTTTACAGTTTCTGTTGTTGGCTTAGATACCTCCTTTGTAGTTGCATGCTCTTCATCGAAATAAGTCTCTTTTAATGTAACAGTTGTTGTAACATCTTTTTCTACATCAGTCAAACCATGCGTTATTTTTGCTTCAGTTGTAGGTGGTATAGTAACAGTTTCAATGGCATGCGTTTGTGTTGTAGTGTCTACTAATTCAGAAGTTGATCTAGTTGTTACAATAATACTTTCTTGTGTACTTTTTGATATTTCGAATTCGAAAGGTGGTGATGTTTCTTTGTCCGTAACAACATCTGTTACATCTGGTTCGATTGATTCTGATGGCAAACTTTCACTAGTTGATTTTTCCAATTCTATGGTTATTTTTGTTGTGCCTACCATAACATCTTCATGTATTTTTGTGTCTTCTTCTAAACCTAACTCTGGTGTGGTATGCTCAGGCTCAGTCATTTCATGTGGTTCCATTGTTGTCGTCTTAATAGCATCGAGTTTTATTTGTTCTGGTGTTTCGGAAGATGAAGGCGTTGAGAAAGTAAAAACTTCAGTGTTTTTGACAGCCTCTAATGTTGTAGAGGGAAATTTTGATTCGTCTGTAAACTTAGATTCTGATCCAATTGTCGAGGAAATAATTGACGGTGTTGTGGTTTCCTTAAAATGTTTAATTTCCGTGGTAGGTACTTCTTCAAATGTTGTTTTAAGTGTACTTAAATCGGATAAATCTTTAGGTTTTGAAGTTGTTATATCTTCATCAGGTTTTGTTTGCTCGGTTTCTTCAGCATCTAGACCACTCGCAGTAGATTTTTCTAATTCGCTTTCCTGTGTTGATTGAGCTGTAGTAGATTTTTCATCTTCAGATAGCTCAAAATGTTTTGTGGTATTCGGTTCTACAGTTGAATATTTAAAATCTGTTTGAGTGATAGTTTCAACTGTGCCAGTTTTAGCAGTAGAAATTGTTTCTTCAGAATCGGATATACTTGATGTCGAAATTGATGCTAGTTTCTCAGTTGATAATTCTTCTATTCCAGTTTCCTCAGATTGTATTTTTGTGGGCATTTCATCAATTTTTTCGTTTGTAGTTATTTCTTCGGTTGCGCTAGAGAACTTTTCTGAAATTTCTGTTTCTTCGGTGGAAACTGTTACTTTAACTGTTGTACTTTCTGCTATTTTTGAAGCTTCTGTTTCAACAGGGGTAATTTCAGTAACTTCTGGAGTTTTAAAAGTTGCTTTCGTCGTGGTTTCAGTTATTTTACTTTCTTGAGTTACGTCTTCTACTTCAGAAGTTTCTGCATATTCTGTTTGAGGAGACTCCGAAGTTGATGTTAGTAATGATTGAATTGTTTCATGCGCATCAGTAACTTCCAACTCTGTATCGGTAGGTATTATAGATATTTTATCAGCTTCTTTAGTTGATAGTGATGTGGTTTCTTCTTCAATGCCCTGAACAGATGTGTCTGATATCTCTTTCTGAGACGTGCTGCTGGGAGTCGTTGTTTTTACACTAGATATTGATTCGGTGGTATGAACAGATGTTTTAGTTTCTTCCTTCTCAGTAGGAATCGTAGTGAACAAATCTTTTTCTGAAACTGGCTCACTCTGCGTTGTAAAAAGTTTTGGCTCAGTAGTAACTAATGTGCTACCGTTTGCAATAGTTTCTTTTGTCGAATCTTTAATTTCTAGAGTATCTGTGCTTGCTTCTATTTCAGCTGTTACTTTCGATGAAGCCGTGATTGAAGTATGTTCAATATCTATACTTCCTGATGTTTTCGTTTCATCGAATGAGGTTGTATCTAATTTTGCTGTTTCATCTGTTGCGGCTTCAGTTTCTTCAGACATTGTTGATAACTCAGAAGTTTCAGAGGATGGCAATTGTGTAGAATATTTCTCAGGTTCAGCAGTCAACTTTTGAATCTCGCTATCTAAAATGACAGTAGAATGTGGAGTGGTCAAAGTAACTGATTCTGTTGTTGCATCAGATGAACTTGTCAGCTCAGACAATGTACTTGATTCAGGAAGAGACTTTTCAGTAGTAGATGTTATGTAACCAATTGCAGTAGTTTGAACTTTCTCTGTTTCTGCTTTAGCAGTTGTCTTTTCAACTTCTGAAGTGGTCTTTTCAGTGATGAATGTTTTACTAATTTCAGGAGACTCTGTTACGTCTTGAATAACTTCTGTCTGTTTTTCTTTTACTTCCATACTAGTGGATACCTTAGGAACAATTGTTGTTATATCAGCTTCTGAGGTGATTTTCGATTCTAAATCTGTTGCACTCTTTGAAATTCCAAATTCGGATTCCGTTACCGTGGTTTCTTTCGATGTAACAGTTACTGTTTTTTCTGTACCTCCTGCTGTTGAGATTTCAGGGACAGTAAACTGGCTACTTGTTTCATTTACTGTTGTACCACCTTCCATGTCTTCAGGAATGCTTGTCATGGAATCACTTTCAGTGGTTGTTTTTACTCTTCCTGATACTGAGATTCCTGGTGTTTCCGCTGTTTCTTTTTGTGTCGTTTTACTTTCTTCAGTAATTATATCGGATTCACTTGGAACTCCTATTGTTGATACTTTAGATTCAACTATTTCAGGCAAGCTAGTGCTTGTCTCTACTGAAGGTGTTGGTGACGTTAATTTTATTTCTTCTTCTTGCACAGTTGCTTCACTCTTCTCAATATCTGGAACAATGAATGTGGATGATTCGTTGGTAAGTGATGTAGTATTTTCTGGAGGTGTTGAAATATCATCAAATTTTATTTTTTCAGTTATCTTTAATTCATCTGTTTCAGAAGTCTTAGGTAAATCAGTTACTGTAAAACCTTCCATTGCTGTCTTCGTATCTTTTTCTGCATCTAATTCAATTGATTCACTAGCAAATTCAGCTGATTCAGTTGTCATTGAAATGAATTCAGTTTTAGTTTCTAGTTTGTCAATCGGTTTAGAGGAAACAGAGGTTGATTCAAAAATGTGTTCTGTTGCTGATGTTTCGAATTGTTTTGAACTAGTTTCAGATATCCTTTGATCACTGACAGTAGTTTCAGATTGTTCTGAAACACTTTCAGTTTGTTCAGAAACTGTAGATTTATCCACTTTATCAATAGTTTCTTCTGTAATAGCTACTGTTGATTTAAATTCTAAAACATCAGGTTCAACGGTTGAAGATACTGAAATTGTTTTTGATACAAGTTCTTGATCTTTACTTCCAACATCACTATCAGCTTCTGTTGATTTGAAGGTTGGAAGAGTTGTCAGAGTAAATTCCGTCACTTTAGAAGAGTCACTCATTGTAATTGTTGAAGTTGTAGTTGAATATATAGAGACGGTTATAGGTGTATCGGTTTCACTTTCTTTTGTCGAATGTTCAGTTTTCCCGTCTTCTGTTTTAATTTTTGTTTCTTGCTTTGGTGTTATTTCAAGAGATTCTTCTGTTGTTGCAAGAGATTCAGTATCTATGTGCTCCTCTTCTGCTGTAGAAACTTTGGTAATTTCTGGGAATCCTTCACTTACAGGTGTTGTACTTTCTTTCTTTTCACCTGCTTCAATAGTAGGTTCAGTACTTACAGTAAATGTGTCTTTTATTGTAGCAGTTGTTATTTCAGGAGTAACGCTTGTGGAAATTCCGGACACTGAACTCTTATCTGATGAAATCGTTGATACTTCAGAAACTTCTGAAAGATCACTGATTTCAGAACTTGTTACAGATTCTGCATCAAAAGATTGAGTTTCTTCAGTCGCAGGAGCTTTCGAAAATTCCGTTACTGTCTCTGTGTCTTTTACAGTATCTGTTTTACTTTCCGTTGAATAACCTTCTGTAGTTTTCTTAAATACTGAGGTAGCTATCTTATCTGAACTAATTTTAGGAATTGTAGTTTTATCTATATCGTGTGTTCCAATAGGCTCAAGCGTAATTCTAGATTCTGTTGTTTCAAGTATCTGTGTACTTTGAGGAGAAATACTATCAACACTTTCTTCATCTGGGGTTTTTAAAGTTGTAATAAATTCTGGAATCTTCGGTTTCTCAGTTGTACTTTCTTTGGAATCTATTTTTAATGATTCTGGAGATGTTTCTTCATCAAACGAATGAGAAATATGCTGTTCTGTAATCAGCTCAGACTCAGTTGATTCAGATGAAAGACTAGGTAATTCAGTCACTTCAGTTCCAGATATTTCTTCCACTTCTGTTATTCTATGCGTCACTGTAGTTTTTTCCTCAGAAGTAACATTTAACTCTTTCGCATCTTCTTTAAAAAGTGTAGTACCTTTAGTTACTTCCGTCGGTTTTGTTTCTGGATATTCTGAAGTTACGGCTGTTGTGATAGTTTCAACTTTGCTTATATCTACAACGAAATCTGTGCCTTTAGAAGGAATAGTGGTGGTAGTTTTTGATGAAAGTTCAGATAAGTCTACATGTGTAGTGTTAATTAAGTTGATTTCACTTTCAGTTTGTGCTGTAACGATTGGTTCTTCAGTAATTCTAGTGGCTTGGGTCTCTGCTTCTTCTACTATCGGTGAACTGGAGGTAGTTACTACACCAGCAGTTGAAATGTGCTTGTCTGGTAATTCAGAAGAACTGTCCTGTTTTTCTGCAGTTATATAAATTGGAGTCGAAGTCTCTGCTTTAATTTCTTCTGATAGTGTAACAGTTGTCTTTTGGGACGCAGTAGTATCTGTTGCAAGAGGATGAGAGGTTTGTGATGTCTCTGTTGATGGTTTTATTTCTGATGAAGTGGTCTGAGCTTCTGCTTGTTTAACAGTAGTCGTTGAGCCCGTTTCTGTCTTCAAACCGTCGATTGTAACTTCTGAAGTACCTTGAATTGTTGATAGATCTTCACTGATAGAAGTTTGTGAAATGGTACTGGCTGTAACATCGTGATCTTTAAATTCTATAGCAGCAGGTGTTGTTTCAGAAAGACGATGAGATGTTGTTTTTGTGAAATCAGCTAAAGTTGACGGTGTAGGTTTCTGGGTAGACGATGTCAAATCAAATTCTTCTGGAGAAATAGTTAGTATTTCTTTCGTTTGTTCAACATCAGCTTCTGTCGTTTTTTCGCTTGTGATTATTTTCTCTGTATCTGTAGTTTTCGTTTCGGTCGTAATTTCTTCAGTTGTAGCACCTTTTAGTTCTCCATCTGCAATACCTGTAGTAACTGCTGAGGATTCATCAAATACTGAGGTTGATTTTAACGATGAAGTTTCAACAATTGTTGATTTACTGCTAAGGTCTTTAGGAATGAAATCTTCGACTACTGTTTCTTCTGTTGGACTAGATGCTGTAGAGACAATTTCAGAAGTGCTTGGTTCTGTAGTGCTTATACCCAACGTAACTTTCGTAGATTTTGCATCAGGAACAGATGTTACAATTAGCGTTGAAATAGTCTGATCTCTTTTAGTTGGTATACCCGAATCTGTTGAAGTTTCAGCTGCTTTTGTCGATGTTTCAGCTGCTTCTGTTGATATTTCAGCTGCTTCTGTCGATGTTTCAGCTGCTTCTGTCGATGTTTCAGCTGCTTCTGTCGATGTTGCAGCTGCTTCTGTCGATGTTTCAGCTGCTTCTGTCGATGTTTCAGCTGATTCTGTCGATATTTCACCCGGTTTTGGCGAGGTCTCTGAAGAAGTATCTCCTTCAATAGATCCAGATTTATCAGTTGTTGTACTAAGGCTTACAGATAATTCAGTAATTCCTTCAATATCGTGTGGTGTTTCCTTGTGCTCTGTAGAAATATTTAACGGAACTGAAGTTGTTTTCTGTTCGACTTCAAATTCATCTGTTACTTCGTGTTGTAACTCTTTTACGGTCACCTCTTCGCTTGGCGTACTCAAGTCGTCGGGTGCATCTAGAAAATTTAAACTGATTTTAATACGATGATATAAAAAGATTAATATAGAAAGATTATTGATGTTTTTGTAAGAATATTGTGGAATTGATGAATCTGTTACACATATTGAAATAAAATTCGACAAGCTAATATGTCTAAACATTTTTTAAAATTTTCTGGGAAAGTAGTTTGTATCAATATTAAATAATTTTCTATATATAAAACTCTTCTGTTATAATCTCGAGCAATGTTTTCATGCATCAATCTTTTTTTTACTTCATTATGAATGAAATATTTTAGAACAAATTATATATTTATTTTATAAACAAATTTTTTGCAAAAATAATTTTAAAGAATCATTATTCCTGTCTATTAACACAAAACTTTAGAGGTGATTGTAAAAAATAAAATTTCGCAAATGCTTTATGTAAAATTTGGAATACCATTCTTAAAAAATGGAATATATATCACCCTGATTTGTTTAAGTATATTTAATGCAATTTACATAGTACCTCGTTTGTAACTTAAACAAGCATAGAAGATATTTCATGGAGAAATAATCACAATCTATACTTTTAAGATTTTTTCCTCTGATCTTGGGTGTTTAAATAAAAATCCCGCTGTGCGTTCGAATAAATGAATGACTTCATTCTAGAGATATTATTATATATTTATACATAGAATATAAAATTGAGAAAATCTTTTTGTGAAAAGGTGTTAGAAAAATCTCTAAACATCCTTTAAATATTGAATATATATCTAATGTTAAAAATATATATGTTTTAGGAAACACATTTCTTCTATTAAATTCATTCAATTGGTCATCGTATTTGAAAATTATTTATTAATCCTAATCCGAAGCTCAAATAATTTGCAGTAATAGCAATTTTAGTAGAAAGTTTTATTATGTAAGCTTCATATCACCATTCATGTTTGTTTACATCTGTAATGTAGACAATTTACAAAAATGTGCTATAATACTGAAATAGTTTTCTTTAAATTCTTGTAGGATGTGAATAAAAACTCACGTGGGTACTTAATTTTTTTTCTATCGTTTGATGCATTTTATTTTAATTTATATGAAATAAAAAAACACCATAGAAAAAAAGTTAAGTACCCAGTTCAGATGACTACCCCAGCACTTAAATCAATAAACAGATTTTAAAGACCATTCTGAAGCTCTCATTTTTATTTCTGAGTTTTAAAATTCATTTTCTTCGCTAATATTTTTTCTATTTTGATAATTTAGTAAATTGTAAATAAAAATTTAGTAAATTATTTTTTTAAAATTATTTATAAAATTTTGCATAAGCGTTCAATCTCTGAAAGAACTTAACATATTCCACGTTAATACGCCTTTTCGTAGGTTCAAATAACTAAGCAAATTTTATTATTTAATAGATTTAAATTATTCTTAAATGCGTATTTTAGTTTAACTCAATTAGAAATGTAAAAAGACTTCAAACTTAACCCGTTTTTGTTATATTATGTTTAATTTAAATAGTGATTTGTCATTTACTTAAATTTAAATATTCAAGTAAATTAGTTTTGCTTGCTTATTAAAAATTTTTAAAAAAACGAATAATAAGAAATTTCTAGAATAACCTTTTCTTAATAGACGGTTGCTCCATTCGAAATAATGATTCATACTTCCAAAAGGAAAATTAAAAAGGCTATTTCTTGAAAAATGATAAAAGGTTTTTTGTGGGGTGGGATATTTTTCATAACAGGTTAAATACTTATTTCATCTTATTTTACAATAATATAAAACGGTTTCTTCTCTAATATAATATTAACTTTATTTAAATTATTAACCTCATATAATTATACTATATTTTTCATATAGTATATAGTTACACACACACACATATATATATATATATATTTATATATATATCTATATATATAAAGGAGAAAAGCGACTCACTCACTGACTGACTGACTAACTGACTGACTGACTGACTAATCACGATATCTCCGGAACTATTCAACCTACAGACTTGAAATTTGGTAGACATGTTCTTTTCATAGAGTAGACGTCAGCTAAGAACGTATTTTCCGAAATTCGAAACGCAAGGGGCGTTAAGGGGGTTAAGGGGCGTTATAAATAATTGCTTCCATGTTTAAACTACTTGATGTACAATCTTGAAATTGGGTAAGCAGATTCCTTTCAGAGAGTAGAGATCCGCTACAAAATGAGTTTGGTGAAAATCGACCCCCAAGTGGCGTTGCAGGGGCTTAGGGGGCGTTATAGATAATTATTTCAATTTTAAAACTATTTGACGCACTGTCTTTAAATTTGATAAATAGAATATTCCTTTCGTAGAATAATGATCAGTTACAAAACAGGTTTTGTGAAAACAGATTTCTAAGTGGCGTTGTGGGGGATTAAGGGGCGTAATAGATAAATATATCCGTTTTTAAACTACTTCACCTACCTGCTTGAAAATTGGTAGGTAAGTTTCTTTCCTGGAGTAAATATCCGCTACAAAATGGATTTTGGGAAAATTGACCCCCTAGGTGTGTTGCGGGGGCGGGGTTTTAAGGGGCGTTATAAATTCCTATTTTTAAGTTATTAGACGTACAGTCTTGAAACTTAGTAAGCAGATTCCTCTCATAGGGTAGACATACGCTAAAAATGGGTTTCGTGAAAATTGCCCCCAAGTGGCGTTGAGGGGACTTAAGGGGCGTTATAGATAATTATTTCCATTTTTAAACTATTAGACGCACAGTCTTTATATTTGATAAAGAGATTTCTTTCATAGAGTAGAGATCAGCTATAAGAAGGTTTTGTGAAAACAGACCTCTAAGTGGCGTTGCAGGGGAATAAGTGGCGTAAGAGATAAATATTTTCGTTTTTAAACTATTTGACCTACCTGCTTGAAAATTGGTAGGAATGTTTCTTTCATGGAGTAAATATCCGCTACAAAACAGGTTTGGGGGAAATTGACCCCCAAGGGGTGTTGCGGGGGTGGGGGCTTAAGGGGCGTTATAAATTCCAATTTTTAAGTTACTAGACGTACAGTCTTGAAACTTAGTAAGCAGATTTCTATTCATAGGGTAGAGATACGCTACAAAATGGGTTTCGTGAAAATTGCCCCCAAGTGGCGTTGCGGGACTTAAGGGGCGTTACAGATAATTATTTCCATTTTTAAACTATTAGACGCACAGTCTTTATATTTGATAAATAGATTTATTTAATAGAGTCAGCTATAAGAAGGTTTTGTGAAAACAGACTTCTAAGTGGCGTTGCGGGGTATAAGTGGCGTAATAGATAAATATTTTCGTTTTTAAACTACTTGACCTAGCTGCTTGAAAATTGGTAGAAATGTTTCTTTCATGGAGTAAATATCCGCTACGAAATGGGTTTGGGGAAAATCGACCCCCAAGGGGTGTTGCAGGGGGTTGAGGGCAGATATAAATAATTATATCTATTTTTAAACCATTAGATTCACAGTCTTGAAATTTGGTAAGCAGATTCCTCTCATAGGATAGAAATACACTACAAAATATGTTTTGTGAAAATCGACCCCTAGGTGGCGTTGTGGGGGTTCAAGGGGCGTTATTGATAATTTTTTTGCATTTTTAATTAATTGGACGCGCACAGTCTTCAAATTTTGCTAAGCAGATTCCTTTCATAGAGTGCAATTCCCCTACAAAATGGGTTTTGTGAAAACAGACCCAGAAGTGGCGTTGCCTGGGCTCAAGTGGCGTTATAGACAATTATCCCCATTTTTAAACTGTTAGACGTACAGTCTTGAAATTTGATAAGCAGATTCCTTTCGTAAAGTAGAGAACCGCTACAAAATGGGTTTTGCGAATATCAACTACCAAGTTTAATTTCGGGAGTTTAAGAGGCGTAATCGATAAATATTTCCATTTTTAAACTATTTGATCATCCTGCTTGAAAATTGGTAGGCATGTTCCTTTCATGGAATAGAGTTCCTCTAACAAAGAGTGAAACGAAAATTGACCCCTAAGGATGTTTGCGAGGGGTCAAGAGGAGTTACAGAAAAAAATTAATGTTTTTAATTGTTAGACCCATATACTTGAAATTTTTTAAGCATGTTTTTTTTTTGTTGAATAGGGATCCACTAAGAATGTATTTTAAGCAAATCAAGTTCTTAGGGGGTTGCAGGGGGTTACTGGGACGTATTGACAAAAAAAATTACTTTTTTCGAGCTACAAGGACTATAATAATGAAATTTGGTTTGCATTTTTCTTTTGTTGAATTGAAATCCTCTAAGAGCGGTTATTTTGGAGAACGGCTCTCAACGGGATTACGGGGATATTGATAGTAAAACTTCTTTTTTTCTGTTAGATTTAGACTTGAAATTTGGCTTGCATGTTCAATTTACGGAGTAGAGATACACCGAAAATTGGTTTTGCGGGAATCCACTTGGTTTTTGGGTTACGAAAGAGCAAATATCATTCTATACTTCAATTTTAGAGATTTCTAGAAAATACAAATTAGATGAGTTCTGCCCTTTTTTTGCGACAGTTAAAGGTATAAGTATATTTTTCAATACAATCGAATTTTTAATGCTAGGACTTAGATATCAATAATTTATACATATATATAAGCAGTAAAAATTTATAAAACATCATGAAATACCCAGCGAAGCGGGCGGGTAACAGCTAGTATATATATATATATATATATATTATATATATATATATATAAACATTATTTTTACTTACCACAAACATATTTAGGACAGCATTCTTCCGACAGTTTCTTTACTTTACAATTCTTTCCTGACTCTGGAGGTGTCAAAACACATTCCACTAAATCACACTGCACCACACTATTCAAACAAATGCAGTTCAAACGGCATGGATCTGATGATGGTATTTTTTCTTTGCTTTGATAAGTTCTGTTTTCATGGCGACATATTCCTGAAATTTTATAACAAAATTTAAGAATTTGTAACATTTATGTATTTAAATTTCATCAAAACACTTAATATGAAAATTGATTTTTTTTTTTTTAAGTATTTTTTCAAAACATAAAAGTAAAAATTATGTTGCTAAAGGCTCTCGTCTCCCACTCATTTTGAATTAATTTCAAAACGTCATGTTAAAGTTCGAATGAGTTTATACTTTCTTCATCTTCTAAACTTGTGCGTTGATTTGATTGAAATAAAATACAGAATTAGGTGTTCTTAAAAAGTAGAATTTTTCTTTCGATATCTGGAAACAGTTTTTCATCTATTTTAATTATTTATTTGAATTATGAAAATTATTTTCAAGTGCCGGGAGAAAAACGCAATTACTGAGAAACTTTCCCAATATATACTCTTTTGGGACAACTTTCTTTCATTAAAATCGATGCTTTGTTCAAGATTTGAAAAGAAGTGTAAGAATAACGTATGCTTTACATTACATTTGCGACTTCAAAAACTTGTATTGAAACAAAATTTAATAAAATATTTGTGAAATTCGTTTTGTATTGCCATCAGTTTCTAGCAATGCATCTTTAAATACGAGCAATTCAATTTCTTTAGTTTATATTATTTTGAATATTATTATGTTTCGTATATTTATTCTTTTTTTTTCTATTTATACTTCGAATAAAATCAAAATGTACTCTCTTAATGTATGGCTTTTTTAAATAAAGTGTTAAAGCAATGCGCAGCATGCAATTGTTTATTTTTTTCTGCTAGCTATGTAGGGAATTGTTTCTTATAAAATGGAATCAAATAAAAGTTTCCTTGTGAAATTTTTTAAATGCAATATTTTATTCAATATAATGAATTTAATTAGGTTTTAGGATATGGACTAAAAAATTTAAATAAATAAATTTCACATGACCGATTTAATTTTACTGCAAAGATAAGATTTGTTGATACATTTATTTATTATGTAAAATATTTACTAGATACCTTCTTTTATTTAAAACAAAACCTATTTATTTCATGCTTTTAATAATAACACAGTATGGTTTGAGGAGAGAAAAATCAGAAAGTAAATTTTATATATAAAACGATAATCCTGAATGAATTTTAGATACTTAAAGGAAAATGTTTCGGCTATAAATGGTTTGTTTTCAACGGACTTATAATAACATTTCAAACATTAACACTTTGTGACTGATGCTTTTTTGAGCGGAATTTCGCTTCAAAGTTACTTTGTGATGTGTAAGTTAGGAGAAACAGATATCAATCCAAGTACCGTCCTCGAAAGGTATTGACCTGGTCTGTGATTCAGAATAACAGGAGTGTTTATCAACTGGCCTTATTTAACTTCCAAAACTATATTCATTAAAACTTTATGCTATGACTTTAGATTGGCTGTTTTGAAGTGAAATTTAAGTACCGTGAAATCAGGCGTATAACGCACACTTTTAACCCAAAAAAATGATATCGAAATTTACGGGTGCGGTGCGCGTTATACGCCGGGTATAAAAACAATAGCTTCAAAAATAACAAAAGAGATGAGCATAAAAAAAAAACTTTGACTCAACAAAGATCGGGATATTGTTTATTTAAAAGAAATACCTTACCTTATGAACTTAAAGTATTGTTTTTCTAGAAATATACTTTTTTGTCAATATCCTGGGATACCTCGAATTTAAAACATACCTCGGCTTTAAAACATAATACCAACGTACATTGCAGGTTATTTAGTAAAAAAGGATGTGCGCATTATACGGTGAATATACCAAAAAATTAAAAATCGCAGCTTGAAAGTATAGGAGCGTGTTATACACCGGTACATGTTATACGCCGGATTTTACGGTACACGTTTTAAAAACTAATTATAAAAATGTTTAATGTCAATGCTTTTAAACTTTATCTTTAAACTCCTTATTTTTAAAGATTTTAAACTCATTCTAAACGGAATTTTTATATAAACTTGAAAAATCTCGAATTCAAAAGATTTATATTTTAAAAAAATATTCTAGATTTACAATTTTAATGTATAAATAACATTAAAATCGAGAACTTCAGTCCACATATAATCAAGCCTTTTGATAAACTATTAAAACTAAATATAAATAGATAGATTAGAAAGAAAATCGTACCTTCTCCTGGTATGGGTCTACTAGGATAGAATACGGGTTTTACTGTCGACTTCGTTGCAGCCACGGACGAAAACATATCCTCAGGAACTTCTGTAATCTTTGGCTCTCTAGGACGTGAAACTAAGTCACCTGTAATGAATGTAGCATTTTCTGCAGACAATGTTACGGTAACTAATTCAGAAACTTCTGTCTGTAAGGAAGATGTTGAAGTTTCTGCTGAACTTTCGGTAATTTCCTCAGTTTTGTCGGTCTCTGCTTTCACTACGGGAAGAGGAGTAGTTGTGTGTAGACTAGAGATTTCTACCTCTTGCTCAGTGCCTGTATGAGCTGGGATTGTTTTTCCATCAATTTTGGCCAAATCTTCGACTGAAGCATATGTAGTCGAAAAATCGGGTATAAGAGTTCCGGGTGCTGAAAAGATTTATGAAATATATTTTAAGAATTATTGGTGTTATTCGTTAGTTTTTTTTTACTGAATTCCTACAAATGATAATATTAAAGAAATATGTATACAGCTATTTATTATAAAGTTTTGAGTATGATTTTAATATTATTAAATGTAACTAAATTTGACCAAAAGTGACTGTTAGTAAAAATTCATTCATATTTTCTTTATATATTGAATTAAATTAAAAAATTTTCTTGTATAAAAAAAACTAAATAAAAAAAACCCCGGTTACAGTGTGAAAAGGATATTCAAATTTTTTTTAATGTTACAAATATTTACTAAAAACCATATTTTATTGTTTAAAAATACGTTACTATTAATTTTTATGTATATTATAACAATGATAATGTGATCTTTAAATCAAGCTGTTGTTTGAATTTATTAATTTATAGTTCTTCATAACATTTACAAAATAAAAAATGTAACATATTTAAGATGTTGTCTAAACTTTTGAAAATTCAGCATATTTATTACGAATAGAACAAATACTTTTAGAATGTTTTTGAAGAAACCGTTGAGAAACCTAATATCATTCTTTGAGCTTTTCGAAAGGAGTGCCCTTATACTTTTAAATATCTTTTAGATGCTCTAAAAATGGAGTGCACGCGTGAGAAAAACTTAATATGGGGGAAAAGTACGTAAAAAAAAGTATAAAATAAGCATTAAAGTATAAAACAAAGCCTCAAGATGATATCATTTTATTTTTATTTTTACTGTAGCTTAAATGTTACATCTGAGTGAAAAAATGTATTATCATTGAAAATTATGAGCTTTTGTTGACTTATTTAAAGAAGACAAAACTTATTATTAACTTAACTCAGTGGCGCAACAACCCATGAGGACCAAGGCCTACCGTGTTCATAACAGTATATGTGACCATGGGTCCTGAGGTGCAAGAGCAGATGTTCTCATCAGGTAGTCAGTCTGAAGCGAAACCCCCAGTGTTAAGTTCCCAAGCAAGCTTGGTACTCATTTATCGATCCACTGAATGGATGAAAGGCTGGGTTGACCTTACCCAGCCCGGGGTTTGAACCTCGGACCTGTAGTATGGAAGCGCGATGCACTACCACTCAGCCACTGGGCTTCAAATTTATTATTAACAGTATAGTAATACTCTAATTAAATTAAAAGAGAACAATAAGACTTTTGCAAATTAGTTACGTTAAATTGCAATTAAATCTAAAAAAGAAAAAGTAACATTTTATAACTATATTGTGTTTTCACATAAAAACTTGCTTATTTAATGCATTTAAATTTCAAAATTATTTGCATTTTTGAATAATAACACATTTACAGAAATATAGGAAAAGTGAAATAAAAATTCATTTGGATCATTTGACTTAATGTAATTGATAAAAAAAAGCATTAACTAATACTATAAATAAAATTCCATCTGTTTGCCTACAAAGTGATATTTCACTTGATTACCATTTATATAATTTTAAAAAAAAATTCAAACTTACGACATTCATATTTTGTTGGACAACACTGTCCCTTTTCAATTTCACCAGGAATGCAATTATCTGCTGGAGCCTTACATTCTTGGACAGCGCATACCACTTCGTGTTTCATACAGTAACAAGTTTCACAATTGTTCGCCGAAGGTACTAGCTCACCGTCATTGTATCTGACACCTTTAACTATGCAACCTGAAATATTTGTTGGTGTTTTAACATTTATGTATATAAAGTATGTTTGAAACTGAATTTTCACCATAAATTACTTTTTTAAAACTTTTTCTATATAGTTATTGAGGATATAGAAATTAAATTCTAGAAAATATCAAAATTAAAGTTTTTTTTTACCATTTTACAGTTATTTGTGTTATAAATTGCATTGATTATTTTTCATGTGTTCTTAATATTTTGATTTTTGTATACACCTATAAAGTACCTTTTATTCTACTAAGTTATGAAAATTTCCAGGAAATTTGTGAAAAAATCTAAAAATTTAATTTTTGTTTTGACTGCATTAAAAATTACAAAAATTTTTTTACCGATAAATCCTTTTCAGTTTCTTTTTTGAAAGAATATGTTTTAAATAAAATTATACAAATATATTATTTGGTCACATAAATATAGGAAAGAAACTGTATTTTTATTCATATACGTTTTGAATGAGTAGAAAAATTATTTTAAATTTAATTTTATTTAATAAATCTTGTTTAACCTACGTATGACATTTAATAGATAAGAACTAATAAATAAGTATGAGTAATTGATTTTATTAATGAATAGGATTAATTGATTATATATACACGTACGTAGGAAATTTTCTAAAGAAATAAAAGTCAATAGTGAAAATTGCCTTTGCGCGATTAAAACTAAAAGGAATAAAACCATTTAATTTAATATATGAAAATTGTAAGTCATATTCTAGAAAATCACTTAGAAATTTCTGGTCAGTTTGTTTTAAAATTTTTTACAGATTTTAATTCCAAAAAATTGATAAATCTTACCTTCTTGATCCTCTTCTATAAAACCAGGTGGAATAGTTGTAGCAGCTTCTTCAGCTATAAAAAAGATCCCATTTTTATAAGTTGTGCATTAGCAATTTATTTTCTACATGTACCAGATATTTATGAGAGTCTTATTCCTAACAATTGTTATACTTATTTTCTATTTTAGAAATCGATTGAAATGAATTCAGCTTATGCCTGTGAACTTACTGCAATTGTATCGAGACGGGCAGCAACTTCCAGCTTTATACTGAGGAAAACATCCATCGATTTTTAATTCGCATTCTTGCACGGTGCATACAGAAGTATTCCGAATGCAATAGCACACTTCACAAGGTTTCAGTGGATCCATGGGTATACGAGCTCCTTCATCGTAGTATCTTCCATCCAGGTAACAGCCTATAAAATTAAGTTCAAAATATATTTTAACATTTTAAATATTCAGTACTTTTTCCCTTTTAAAATCATATTTTGATTTTAAACTATTCATAATAGTAATTAGATTATTGTGTATTTTGGAGTGATTATGTTTAGCGATATGTTGACCTCGATTCTTTGTTATTGTGTATGTATGAGTAATAAACCTTTAGATTTACTTTAACGCTCAAAAATAAATCTTAAGCGTTTCATATCTAAAACATCGACATCTATATTATCTAGTATATTGCTTAGTGTATACCTGATTTATATGGGACATTGCTTTGAATAAAACAAGAGCTGATTTGCAGCTACTTCATTAAACTTGAAGCGAACACACACACTATCTTTTCTCTGAGTGACAAATATCCAGCAGAACAATAAATGAATATCTGATTATAACTAAGCCGATGATTACCATTTTTACCTTCAAGACTGAAGCAAGTTACCCTCCTAGTTTTAATCTATCATTCGCCTGAGCTGCATTCTAAAAAAGCAGTCTCTGCGCTAGGAAAGATTTTATATATGATGGAAAACCCATACTTGTACTAAGCATACCTAAAGCTCTTGTCACACTGAATTGCATTTGCACTTATATTTATTTTATTACTGCGGATAAATTACTTCCTTTCTCATGAATACTAAGCAAATTTGACACATGTTTGGGTGACTTATTAAGTGAAGAACCTTACATCATGCTCTTTTTATTACACTTTTTCTCCCTCTGGGAGTAAAAAAGCTATTTAAATTCTACAAAGAAGTGCAAAGTTCTTTTCTCGTTTTTAGTAGCTTCTTCTGGAAAGAGAAACATGACAATAGAAATTATTCAAAGCATCTCCACCACGATACATGTATTCAAAAGCTTATTTTCTTTTTCTCTTTTCTTGCTTCCTCAGTGCATCTTTAGCAAAATCATATGCTAAACACGGCACAGTACCGTACATCCCAATGTCAACATTGAACGCAATAGAAGAGTATAAAAAGAACACAGTTCGATGATTTTTACGACGTGAGTACAGTTTTCTAGTAATGTATGAATGAACTTACCTTTCGGTTCTGTCTCTGGCGTCTCTGTAGTGGCGTAAGGGTACACTAAAAATAAATAAACAACCATTAGGGAAAGGGAATTATCTAATAAACCTTGAGTATTTTTATTTCTGGTGAATGAATATATATATTTTTTTCATATGTATGAACACTCTCTGCCGACGGCTGTAGCGTCAAAAGAAAAAAGAATATCTGTTTAATATTGCTGAAAAAGTATGTGGATATTATTAATCACATACTATTATAAAAACTTCCCTCCTATTTCTTTGTTTAAATGCAATTGTTATTATGTTAACATTTTTAAGTAATAAATTCTGATATGTCAGAAGAAACAAAATTAAACATTTTAAATATGTAAAACTGAAAGATCTGAATTTATGTTAAGCAGATAAAAGGCTAAATCTTTTAAAATTCCTTAGCCAAATCTTTCTTAGTACTATTTGTTGAAATGTCACAACACATTTAATTTTACTTACAAATTATTACTAATAAATCTCTGATGCTCCTGACAGTTATTAATTTTAATATCTGATTTTTTTTCATGAAAACATTTAAATATACTACCTGAGTGGTATCATTTTTTGATTTTATACACATAAATAGTGACGTATTTTTTATTAATGGGGTTTTATCAAAACTGAAACAAAATTTCTTTATTTTTTGGCAATTATGATAAACATTGGTGATATTTATTAACTTCAGACTTAAAAATATCTGTAGAGTATTAGAAATATTTTTTTTTAAATATTAAAGTAATTTATTATCAGCTAAATACTATTCAAATAATGTGATTCACTGAAAGTTATCAGTACAAATTAAAGTAAATCATTCGCTTTTGTTTTCAAGACTAATAAATGCCGGCAATAGTTACCTTCAGGGCACCAGAACTTAGGACAACAGTCACCCACGTGCATTTCTTGTACGCACTTTTCTCCCATCGGCTTTACAAAAGGACATACTCTTAGATAACACATCAGAGTGTTGCCAACACATGTACAATTTAGACAAGGTTCATTGGTCTGTATTCTTTCTCCGCTTGGATATTGTTTATTCATATAAAAGCAACCTGAAAACAAAGGTCAATTTTACTTTCCGCTATAAATGAAGAAAAAAGAAAAAAATTTTTATCCATATCAAAGGTCCAATAATATTGAAAACATAGCTTCTTACCCTTTTCATTACCAAGACGACTCAGAGAAGTTTCTTGTACAGGCGCTGCAAAAGAAAAAAAAAGTATGAGATATTAATTTATTTCATTTGTTCCTAAGTATTAAGAACAAATTATTCTGCATAGATTTAAAGAAATCAGCAGTATGATATAATTCTTAAGGAGTGTGGAGGAGGACTTTAGAGAAATTTGTATTCATAACTATACTGTTGCAAGACAAAATAAAAAACGAATATCTTTTTCAACATTCAGAAAATGTCAAAGTTTTTCACTTCTCTGAAATGAATACGAAAGTGTAGTTCGCTATTAATAAATTTTATTACAACTCAAAATAATTTATTTCTTTGGATGGATTATCAATAAGGAATTACTTATTCAATAGGAAATGTGCTTATATCAACAAAATTATCTCTCTCTCAAACACACAGATGCTTTATACATTTATTATTCCATCTTATATTTTACTAAGTCACATTATATACTGTGACAGTATTTCGGAAATGTCTAAAATGTGGAAGCAGAACGTCGTCAAAGTATCGTAAGCCAGTCATATGAACTTTTGGTAAAGCACATAGAGGGAGGGCCATGTAGCTATTGATCACGGTGCCTGGTTACACGATAGTACAGAATGTTACACATCGATCTCTATGCAGAACATTTTCGCGACTGGCCAAAATCCCGCCTTATTAGTTTATGTCTACAATTAGATGCTGTCTGAATCTTTTATCATCTGAGAAGAGCTTCCAGATGCACTATTGCGATCAGTGGCGCACACAAGGGGGAGGGGCACGGGTCCGGACTCCCCCTCCTCCCCCAAGCTCTTGATTTTTCTTTTGATTGATTATAATCCTGTGTATGTAGTACGTAAAATTTAATTAAGTACTTGATATTAATAATTAACTTCATTAATTAATGCGAATAATTAATTATTTACTGGTTTTTGTTCTCGAAAATGGACAAAATCAAAAGAATATGTTGGGCAGCGTATTGGAACATGGTACGAGAATAGTGGATTTCCCACCCTTGTAAAAATTCCTGAGTGCGGTACTGATTGCGATACAGACGGTACCATGGTAAACGGAGTTATGATGATGACCGAAAGTGGCGAAAGAGATCTCACCGCAGGTCTTCATTAGTGTGGTAGTGTGATCCACACACTTAAAAGCTAACGTCTTGCAATAATTTTCCGAAATATTCGAGTTCATGTGCCTACATGAAGCTGATTTGCCATTTGATCAGGTGTGCTGTTTCGGTTCCTTTTCAAGTAAATGACAATATACTGATCTTGTTGATGCGTCATACTACTAGGATGAAATTCGCTCTCCCATGCAACTGCTGCACAGTTCATTCATTTGAATTATTACCCGTATCCGAGAAATGATATTGTACATGATGTCAAATTCACGAGTAATATTTGGAACCCTACCAGGTTTCCGATTATTCTTCCGCCACGGAAAACATTTGAATGAATTCTGGAAGACATATTCACAACTTCAATACTTTAATTTTGAAAAAAGAATTTTGCCTTTGATTTTTGTATCTAACGAGCTCTCACTGCACTTGTTGGTTAAATGAAATCTCATATCTATGCTGACAGCGTGACCGACCGCTAGGAAACACGAAACATATGTAAATTTCACGTAATAAAGTACATCTCGTATTCGTACAAATTTCTTCGCGTTACTACTGTCTTATTTTTAACTATTTTAACTTTTGTGCCAACCAGTGTATATAAAATTTATTCTTGGAAAAAAACAGATGAACTATTCATTTTAGAGTATGGAAAGGAAGAAAAAAAAAATATAGCATAAAATGATTAACAGATTTAATCTTAATATCTGGTGCGGAATGTAATTGTATAATAAATGAAATTTTTTTTCTTGCTAAGATACAAATATTTTATTTTAATTTTTCTAACTTTGTACAATGTATAGTTGAAAGGGTTTCCGCTTTCACAAAGAATTTTTTTATTATTACGGAAGTACTTATTTGTGATATTCAAAGAACGAATCGACGATCAAAATTCCATCAAATCATTAATTTCGAAATGAAGGTGTTCTACTATTATGACTTAATAATAATATTTACATTAGAAACAATGAATTATCCTTTTATTGCCTATTATATAAGAAAAAACTATGCGCGTGTGTGAATCTGTGCATTATGTATATACACAATAAGAGCCGCCAAATTTCTTTTTTATTGTAACATCACTAATTGTGTACAGAAATATTTTTACGATGTCTTTTTTATGCCTTTATTTCACGATAATAGACTTTACACAGATCATTTCGTGTGAAAAGGACTATAAATACTCTGAATACACGAAAGCTCATAGGATCTACCGAAGATGAATTCTGCATTGGTTCCAGTTTCAATTACTCCTGTTTTTGCTAGTGAAGAAGAAACTGCATATCTTCATTTAATTGCTTATTTTTCATCCCATCAGAATGAGGAAATGATAACACTCAACCGTGCCACATACCAAGACAGGAAAATGGAAAAGGATAGCCTAAATGATTGCTCAAATCATCATCGTAGCGCATGCACGTGGTGATAGTTTGCGCAGGCAATTCTCCATCCCTATAATCAGTCTGGATTTCCTCATTTCTCACTCTCTCACTCTCGGAAGGACCTCTTGATCCCTTATTACTCCAGGTCCGAGTTATCGATCTTATTGTTTTCCTCAGGAAATCATTTACCAAACTCACTATGGGAGGTAAGGAGGTAACTCTTCTGGTCCTTTAGTTCACCTAATATCTACTATTTGGGTGACATTGAACCGGTACAGGATGAAATAAAGTTTTTTTTTTCTTTTCTATCGTTTATTGTTTTTCTAGAATTTTTTTTTTTATCAAAGGCCACTGACGAAGTGAATGTGGGGACGTTGAACCATGACAGAGGTCATTATGTATCTCGGGGCGTGCTGAAGGATAGAGGAGCAACTTTCTCTACAATCTGGAACTTAGCAGTATTTCTACATCAAACTCCCTCGAGCATTGAATTGAAGTTTAGGGTCGAGGTTAAATATTAGAGGGGTAAGAAAACTCACAGGAAGCTTGAGTGAACTTGGCGCTTTTTATCACCGGTATAATCTATGTCACTGTTCCGTGTACTTGTTTTCAAAATAGCCCATACACTTAATTTCTTGAAGATCAATTTTCTTAATTGTCGAAGATTATGATTTATGTCTTTTGTCACAAATTTGGAGGGAGAAAGGTTTGTTCAGCCTTTAAAATATTTTTCTCTGCTTAAAAGATGAAAGTTACAATAATCAAATTGCAGCAACAGAAATACAATATTCGTAAAAAATAAATAGAAGGAGAAGTTGTGAATTAATTTATCACAATTTCTTAGGAATCATAACCAATGATAATTGTAAATGATTGAGAATTTCAATTTACCTCCTTGTAGTTATTTCATTTTAATAGAATCAATCATCCAAGATATTAAATACATCGAAATAACCATCTTATTTCTTTAAATATCTCTTCTAACTATTTACTAATTTATATACTTCTAGAGGTTTACATATTGAATTTTAAGAAAATCAGAAGCTTCTTCCCTTTTGTAGCCGTATAAAGTCATTGAAGATGCTATAGTTTTATTAAATAATACTTGTTTCAATATTAAATAATCAGATAAGTATATAATTTAATACAATATTTAAATTAAACCATTGAAAGTATATAACTTAATATTTTATTTATTAGATTCTTTTGAAATTTTTTATTCTTTCGTAAATCTGTAATGCATTTCCAAATCTAAAGTGTTTTTAAAAATTCATGTATCCACTTTCAGAAATTTAAATTTAATAAACATTTCTATTTTGCTCTTCTTTCGTCTTCTAGTTCTCCATGAAAATCTCCACTACTAAAAATTAAGTGAGTGTGAGAGAGAAAGCCAGAAAATTAAAGACAAAAAAATCGGTAAACGGATCAAAGTTTTCATTCAATCAACTATCCATTTGTCAATCCACAAATTAAAATAGTTTTGACTTGAATTTACAACTTCGTAAAAACAATGGAAAATTACAGCCGTCAGATTTGTATAAATCTTTTAACATTATGGTAATACGAATAAGAACACTTTAAGTAACAATTATTACATACTTTTAAATGATATATTATCGAGTTTTTATTAAATACATTAAAGAAAGATTTTTGTCTTTATAGAAAGACTTATTATGAATTATCAAAATTGAAAATCATTGGCAATACACAACTAAAATACTTGATTCATTTGTTTCTATTATTCAAATATTTTTCAATGATTGAAAAATATTTGATATATGGGTCTTAATCTATGGGTAATTGTTAGTTTAACTTAACAATTAAAACGTGTTAAGACACCGCAATGGAAACATAACTATTAATCCATTTAAATGTAAATTAAAGCAAATTCCATGTATTTTGAAACACACACCCATAGATTAAGACTCAGTAGTAATCTACCGCTGAAACAGTTACGTATTATGTAATAAATGTCTTACGCTGTTTATATCGAAAAGGTTCAAATATTAGAGTGTCCTTTTATTGTGTCAGGTCGATCGATCATCCGTAAAATCTTTACTGTCAACTTTTACTTTAACGCATGTCAAATTTAATTCCAATTTTTTTTTCAAAAATCTTAACAGTTAGATTTCACATATAAAGAATTTCATTCATGATTCATATTTGGGATAATATTGTTGAACTCTAATCTTATTGCTTGCATTGAACTTTAATGTCAAAAGTCATTCTTAAGTATATATTTTTTTTGAATGAAACAAATCGCTAGTAATAGTTCAGGGGTATTTTAGATTTGTAAATATATGGTTAATAAATACAAAAATTACAAATGAATGCTGTAAATTAAATAGGAGGATTCATTGAATTTATAGCTCATAAAACAAAAACAAATTTAAATTTAAAGAATATCTCCTGAATATGAAAATGCTGATTTATTTATTTAATTCGTTTGCTCTTAAGTTTAAATTTTCAGAAGTAATAAAAAATCCGAATAAAAGTCCCTGCAAAGTACTTTAAAAAGAAAAATTAAAAATAAAGTAATTTTAAGAAGATTAAGTTTTTCTCTTTAATTGTAGAATCAAAAATAATATCAATTTGATACTGCATATGTTTCGATGTGATGTTGGGTCACACAAAATTTTGGGTGAAAGTTAAAAATAAGTATTGATGTTTCTTCTATGATGATAAATAGATGGACACTTTCGGTTCTTAAAAAAAGTCCATTGGTTTGTCTTCAAGGTGACAATTGGTCTCTGATGAGGCTACATTTTTTTCCAACTTCAATAAAGTTATTTTCAAAAGAACTTCCGCATTTTGACATCGTCTTATAAGTCTTTTTTAACAAAACGTTGTGATCAGTCACGCATGTAAACACAGACGAATCACGCTTTTTTCACTTTTTTTTTAAATCTTTGATATACGTCACATGGATAATTTTAAAGTAATGCGTTATAATAACTGGAATGATAGAAACATTAGCACTTTTTTTCCCTTTAATATATTTTTCATTCAAAGCTAGAATTTCTCCTAAGATTACAGGGTATAGGAAAATGAAATATTTTCAAAAAAAGCAACTGTGTTCAAAACTAGGATTAACCAACCATAAGTACATAAAAATTTCTAGTTCGATAGCTGAAATAACCTCTTATATCGTTTTACTCAAAGAGTTCGATGGCTTAGGGTCTGGTCTCTCTCACTCTCTCATAAAATGTCATCTAACATATATAATATTCATTAAAAATATTTAATCTATATAGCGTACTGTATTTCTTATTCAAATTCCTCTTTTCAAACTAAGTTAATCCAAAAATAAAAAGATTGCTGTAATAACACTTTCTAAATTTGAAAGATTCTCATTTTAATAATGGTAAAATGTGGTTTCACCTCTTAGTTTTATAAATTATATGATTTGAAAATTTTTTTAATTTATACTTGCTGAAATAGTTTCCAAATGATACTTGATGCCATAAAATAAAAACTTAATCTTTCAAAAATATTTTAAATTAGCGGAGAAATATTTTATAAGATAATTTCTCTTTCGTGGTCAAGCAATCGAAACTTCTTTTTGAAAAAAAAAAACACATTTTTAAAACTTACTAATGTTTGTTAAAGAAACAGTATTTTAGACAGAAAAAAACAAAGGGTACCTCATAATATGACAGCTTAATTTGAGTTACAGAACAAGCAATAATATTTAGTTCTATTGATTTGAATATGACTAAGTACATAAATAATTCTTCATTAACTAAGCTCTTGTACAAAATAACATTGATCGTTGTTTAAACATGAAGCTACATTTATTTTGTTGAATTAACTATCTTCAGCGGTTGTCGATATGTAAATATTGCGGTTACATCAGAATGTTATTCCAACGAAGCTGATTTTTTTTCTTTTTTTAAAAGAAGCTATCTCATTTGCATTTTCCGCAATAGCAGTAGCTGACATAGTGATTTGTATCGGTGGATTGATTCAGAAAGCAGGAGGAATCTTGATGAAGCATGAGGCAGAGCATAAATATGTTGTTCACGAAGAACATAAAAGGTCTTGAACCGGAACTTTCACTGAACAGGTCAGCCCGATAATAAGCCGCGAAGAGAAACTATTAGTTGGCAATGGCAGGCTTTGTTCTACGCTCTTGTTCTATTGAATAAAATCAGTTCAATAAGTTTGCCGAAGGTCTGCGTAACAAGTGCAAGTTCGTGGCCGTCTCTTTGTTTTATAATCCGAGAGTCATTAGATCAGAGATGTAATGGGAGATAAGCATGAACGATTCAGTACAATGCGATTATGGAAGTTAGAGGTTTGATTTATTTGAGGGCATTTTGGACTTATATGGCATTGAATTAATGTATCTAGTTTGATAGTGGCTTGTTGAAATTTCGTTTGTGTTCCGGGCACTTCCAAAATTGATTTTATGAACTGATTTATGATTTAATTCGATTTGGTTAACAAAATGGAATGTCTTGTAAACGGTATGGAATTTTAACATAGGCGGGTAATGGAAATCTGTAAGTGGTATTTGTAAATTTTTAAAAAATATATTCATATATTTATATAATTCATTTATGATTAATTTAAAAACTTTTTATAGTAGTATTAAAATTATGTTTTAACTCTTCGTAATTATAAAATAAAAATAAAAACAGATTAAAATTGAATAAATTGCTTAAAATTAAAATGTTTTTTTTTTTTGTCTTAAAGAAGAGACCTTTGTTAAGAAAATTCTACGATTTTCAGGTCTCTAACCCAAAGTTTCTTTAAATGAATTTAAAAAGCTTGTTTGACGAATAATTTTGCAGATTCACGAAAATTTTAATATATTTTTACCTTGCCCTACTCTAAGAAGACGACATTTTCTCTGTTTCAACAATATTTTATTTAAATTTGTGGTTTTATTTGTGTGACATTTCTTTTTTCTTCATTGTTGAAGAAGAAATCTGGACTTTTTATGGGAAGGGACGATTCTTATTTTAATGTATATCCTATTCATTCTTCTCAACTTTGAAAATATTCAAAACTTATGTTTTCAGGTTGTAAAATCAAATGAGCAATATTATTCTATTTAACGCAATTCCGGTATTACCTTTATTATTATTTAAAGTCACAATATGTTAAAAAAATGAAAAATTTCTTTTTCTTCCAGTGTAAAATAATGAAAAAAGTACCACTTTAAAAAGGTTAATGCTAAGTCACGAAATTCAAGTCTTTGTAATTAAGTCTGATAATCTTTATTTCATATTTTTAACAGTTTAAAATATCTTTAAAAAAACATTACGAACCTGCTTCAACTGAAGGGGTAATTACTGCGATGAGAATTGGCAGCGCTGTGATGAGGCCCGCTTTAAGCGGCGAAATGCGGCCCATAGCGGCCTGTAGGAACTGTTTCTGAAAGGGGGAAAAAATTTTATTAGTTATGTACAAACTGTTTAACACCTTAATTACAAACATAAATGAAAAACATTACATTTTAAATTATGTAATAACCATTAATCACATTAAAGAAGGGGTACTCAACCTTTTCCCCTTCGGGCCACATGCATAGCCAGCTATTTCACGCGAGCCGCAGCAAGAGGATTAGGGGGGGGGCGCTATTACATCAAATTTGCGGATTTAAAATGCGGAAAATTGATGAAAATTTTAAAACTCATCATTTTGGATTATATTTTAAAACAATATTAAACTCTATCAAACTCAACTCACAAAAAATAGGTTGTATGCGTTTTTTACCCAGCTATGGAATAATTTCGATTTCCTTTTATCAATGATCCCAAACCCCTTGTTTGTATTCCACTGTCATAAAAACAAAGCTGCAATGTTCTTTGATAATTTGATTTTTTTTTCTTTTGACATCTCACTTATTATTATTTCTGATACTAAAACTACATTTTTTAAATATAATTTTTTAAAAGAAATCAGACTAGTAGTTGATCCATGTTTGTGTTTCTCTACGAAAATGTCAAGATCCCAATAGTCAAGAAACAATATTCTTTAGTAACTTTTCGCTTGAAAAACATGAGGGTTAATTAAAAATTAATTTCAACTATAAATTAGTCGCTACTCTACTGTTATTTGTTATCACTAACCGTTATGATTATAAAAAGAAAAGGTTATCTCGAAATTCGTATCAGCACGACATCAACAGCAAAATTGATACATTTAATTACTTTATTGATAAAATTTCTCGTTAAAATTTTAATGCATTGTTCTTAAATAATTGAATTTGTCAGTGCAATGGGGCCTGACCGGGCCACTCAGAAAGGTTTGGTGGGCCACATGGTTAGGTTGAGTATCGCTGCATTAAAGTAATGAAACGTTATAGCAAGAGAAATATTTTTTTCGATATCATAGAAAAGTCCGTTATGTAAGCATTTAGTTCTCTGACAGCTTTCCTTTCGTTAAAAAGATTTTTCAACTCCAAAACGAGCTTATATAACCGTTTGCATATGTCTGAATATAAAATGGGTTATTTTCTATGCTTGTGAGAAAAGATACATATCTTTTACCTAACAATTTGCATCTTCTTTCATATTTTTTGTTTTTAAACATCTTTCTTATAAATTATTAGTTGCATTTATATAAAAAATTTTTGAGTGAGTGATATAATGCCAGAGAATATGACAATCGCTGACAAATGTAGAAGCTGTTCAAATATTTTACTCTTGAAGAATACAGTAAAGGCATAATCAAATTTTACAACTTTCTTTCTTCCCCCGTCAAAGCATAAAAAATACAACCTAGACACTTAACTACTATCTCAAATAAAAGTTTCAAAGCCATAACTTGCGATGTTTTTCTTGGATTTAAAAAGGCACCCACGTCTCGTGTCTTTATACAATTCCTTTTTATTTTTCTCCCCAATGCCTGTCGGGGTCGAGCCAAACCCCTTTAGTGTTATCTGGCCATTGAATTGCATGTTGGCGAAAGAACTCAAAAAAATATTACCCAAAAGAGTGTGTGTTTTTTATTGAAAAGTCTTAACCTTCACCTGAGAGGTGAAACAGCTGGAATGTTGGAATGGCGGGGGAGTTTATGATTGCGCCTCTACAAGCTTTAGGATCAATCGTTATTAAGAAAGTAAATTACGAAGTGAAACTTTGTATCCGGTCGTTATTTACTTGGATTAAACTTTTGAACCTTAAGCCTGCAGTTTCTAAAGTTATTTATGTCTAAAAAAATTATATTTCTTGCAAAGTGAATTATTGTTGTAATTTTAAATGAAATTTATGTATATATTCCATGGATAGGTACAGAACAAGATAATTAATAAAAAAGAAGACAACAAAACTTGGTTCAGAAAACAGTGCCTGAAGTAAAAATTGAAGAATGTGATATTGAAAATATATAACATAATTAGCTACAGAAATGTAAATGGCAAAATATCAGTGAAAGTTTAAATGATCTTTATTACGTGAAAAAAGATTTTAAAACACAGATTTTTTTTTTTGAAAAAAAAGCAGATAAAAGTAATTATTTTATATAAGTACCACATTTACATAATAAAATTAATTTTCCAATTTTAAAGAGTTGCAATATATAACTCTCGCACACATTAATTTTTCAAAAATGAGTTTCATTTTTCTAAAAGGTAGAAAGTTATATCAAAAACCAGTTCCAGGTGAGAATTTTCTGGAAACTGTTCTTTTGTCATCGTATTAGCGTTTATACCGCAACACGATGGCCGCAATTTTCTACTATAGACTCAGAGACCTTTTCGCACCTTAACCTTTGCCCTTACATAGAAGGTCACAGCAGGTTAACGATCCCTGGTCTCCCTTGAAAGAAATGTTTGAGCATTCTAGCTATTTGAACATGCACCGAAAAAATAAAACGGTTGTGCAGAAAAAAAGACTGATGGGTTCCAATCTTATATGTTCACGCAGCATCATAAAATCATTTAGATGAAATTGAAAGACTCGTAAAATTTGAATATAATACTGGAAAGAAATTCAATAGTGGAATACGTTATGAACTATTGTTTCCATACTACTAACAATTACTATTATTCAAAAAGTTGGTTTTTATTTTCTTTCTTAATAAACTTCATTTTCAATAATTGCTTTTGAGTAAGAGCGAATACTATTTTTTAATTTCTTCGTGATAAAATTCTGCGTAAACTTACTTATGTATAAGATTTATGTTATAAATAAACTTTGTAGAATTTCGAAATCCCTATTTTAAAAAAGACACTAATAACTGTATTTGTAAATTATGTACACCCGAAAAGTTTCCAGTAATTCGAATACATATATTACCTCACCATTAATTAACTTGTAAATGCAAGTATGTACATTCTAGTATTGTACATTATTTAATAAAGTTTGTGTTTTATATATAAACCTCATTTCTTAAAATTTAAAAATATATCTTGTTCATTTAGGAAATAATTTAGATATGAACTTTTTTATTAGTATGTAATTTTCTATACTGAAAGAGCATTATGCATTTTTTCTTCATATTTTTATGAACAGTGAAAGAAAATGATAACTATTTAAATGATGTTTTACAGAATTTTAAGCTTAAACTTTTCCACACTCAACAAATTTGGAATTGATATTTTTCTTAGTTAATCGGTTTATCAATATTTTAAAAACTTTTATGGTTAAACAATTTACAAAAATTACAGTAATAAAATTGAATACGATGTGATTTCTGAAGGTTATTGATTTTGAAATCTGCCAATTCTTTTTACATAATTTTTGGACGTGAGTCTTCCGAAATAGAAATCACGCAATTTCTTTAATAATAATTTTTAAAAAAAACATTAATTGACGCGTGCATTGCGTGCCAAGGTTAATTCTGACTGAAAAGTTTCTAGAAATTGAAATGAATCTTTTTCGATGATCCCTGAAAGATATTGTTCATTGATCAAGGTTACAAGAGGTCAACAAGATTAAAACATCACCCAACAGCTGTTGTGATTTTTTTTTTTTTTTTTTTGTATAAAATACCAACTTTATAAAATTTTCTCAAATTTTATACATTATAATCGCATTTATGTCTATTTTAGTTCGTTTGCTTAAGAAACACAAAAATAATACCTCTCCTTTTCACACATTATAATACCCGTATATATATATATATTAAAAACAGGAACATTAGCACAATACACGAGCATTAATGCGTATATTTTTATTCATACGTTCAAATAAAGAGGATTTTAATTACGTAGGAGCAATATGTTTTTATTTTTGCATATCCTTTCAGGCTTACTCTTTTCTGGGAATGAACAAAATACGAAAACACCAGTCGCGCAGGCGAGATTTAAGAGGGGGTGTGAAAAGAAAGAGAGGTCGTTTCACATGTTTCGTAGAAAGGAGGCTAACTTGGCTTTAAAATACTCTTGGAATAGCCTGTGACACGTGCTAATTTTGTTTATCTAAGCTACTTTCACCCTCCCCCCTCTAAAAACGCCATGCAAAAGCATCTCATCTCTCAACAATTGGCCTTGAAATTCGGTGACGAGTACATCGCAGTGTGAGTAAAAATCAGTGAGTTTGGTTAGCATTATTAACTCTATTTTGGATTTTTTTTTTTTTTTGTAAACATTATGGCAAAAAGCTTAAGGGGAAAACAAACTTACATTTCGCTTAAAATAAAGATGGAGCTTCTTAAAGCTGCTGATCAAAAACAGCTTTAAGAACAGCCAAAATCTTTACAGATTTCGGTATTGCTGTCTGTACTTAATCAACTATAATTAAAAAAAGGAGAGCAAATTATGTAAATGTTTGAATGTTTTTTTATTAAATATATGTATATAAACATATCTATGTAATTAGAATGTACTTTAATAAATTTAATTTTATTGAATATATGGGGTTTTTTTGTAATATCCTTTAATAAGATAAATATTTCAGTCCCCTCAGTTTCATGCTAAGCGATTTTCACTGTATTTATTTACGTTTGGCTATCATATAGATAAATTATTTTTCATGTAACTATCTGCATTCATTTATATTCCCTTCTTCCATCGCTCTTTATTAAGAACTCAATGCCAAAGAAAATTTCATATTTCCCCCTTATTCTTGTTCTATGTATGTAATGTGTTTCAAACTCGTAGATTTTATTACATAAAACGGTTCGTGAGAAAAAAAAAATAGGCTAATCTTAAAATATTTAAATTGAAAGCATTATTAGAAATGCACACTATTTTAGATTTTTTGGAACATTCTAATGTATCAATAATTGCTCTGTTTAGTATAGCATTGAGTACAGCAATTTACCCCCAAAACAAAGCATCTGCACGTGCAATCGCGTGCACGCTTACTAAACCGTGACGGTCAGATTTACTTGCTTCGAATGCTAAAATGCTCTCCCTTTCGAATCTTTTCTATTTTTAAGCCAATGTTTAGCCTAAGTCATGGGAATACAATAGTATATGCTTCATTGATAAAATGTTTTTTCTTATCTTCAGACCCACCCCCTTTTTTTACTTGTTTTCATTAAAAAAAAGCAGAATCAAAACAACTGTCTTCTTCCGCTTAAATAGGTTTTCCCATACAGAGAATAACAGTTCTAGCGAAAAGTTTAAGAAACTGGCATTTTTCCTGGTTTGTACAGCTACTTAGCAAGATACTGTTGATATAAATAAATGAATTTTTTTTAGTGTTTCTGAAGACTGTCTAAGGAAAATTTAAAAATAACTTTTTTATTGATTTAAAGAAAAATATTTCTAAATTATTATCTTTTTGTATAATATATTCAAAAACATTAATTTTTCTAATCAGTTAACACCTATATTTTCTTAGTAAAAACCTCAAAATTTTTTAACTATTTATCGCTGTATCTGTTAATCCATTCAGCTCATTATACTTTTCTTGCCGGCTTGGTGGCGTGGATGGTTTGTCGCTAGCCTCCTGGCACTCAAGGTTACGGGTTCGACCCCGGCTCAAGTCGATGGATTTTCATGATGCAGAAAATCGACAGCGGCCATGTTGAATGATTATACGGCATGTAAAAGATAGATGGAGTATATGTTTGGCTAGTGTGATCTCACACACACACAGCAAAATTATAAATCCTAATACAGGTTCACAACGTCAGAGCTCAGGTGCCTCCATCTGGGGAGGAAACTGGAGGCCAAAATTACCTGCGGCGATTGGTATCCGCCTATATGGTGCAATACTAAAAAGGGATACCAGCTCACGGGGAATGTACTAGGTCTTATATAGTAAAACACCCCAATCCGCAGTTATTAGGAAAAAAACTTTTCTTGAACACGCTCTGTATCTGAAAGACTTCAAAACTTTGCATGTTCTGGATTTTCTTTTTCTTCTGGGGGGGGGGGGTTGAAAAAGGAGGATTTATCATTCTTTATAAACAGCTTTCAAAAAATATATGCAGCTTATTTCTGAAATTACATTTTAATTCTCTTTGTGCTCATGAATTATCTTTATTCTTAGTTGACCCTGAATTAAGACTACCTTTAAATGATAAATACTGACATAAACGTGTGGCTGTAGCAAAACAAAGAAAGCCGTACACATTCTTTTCATATATAATACGTCTAATCTTCAATGATTTTTGTTCTTATTCTTAGATTCATACTCCACCCAGATTAGTCTGTTGGATTCAATTCTCGAATGAAAATGAAACTTGAAAGAGACATTAAAAACAAGAGTGTCATTTGCGGCCTCTCTGAGCTCCTTTTCCAGAAAACCTTATTTTCTCGCTAATCACATTCGTATTGCACTCCCCAAACTATTTCAGTGATAGAAGAGGACTTTCTAGTCCCCAAATGAATAAGGCTTACTTTTATTTTGCAACACCTGGTAACCCATCTAATGTTAAGAATTAATTTCATTTTCTGTTGTGTGAAAAAAATGAAGCAACAGATCAGAAGCCGAAGTAATGCTATTCGCCTGACGCGTAAGAATTAATCAGACGACGAGACAGGTTATCGACCCATGAGTCCCACCCTCCCACCTCGCGGAAACAACAAACATTTGCTCTTAAATTACAGAGTTTCTGTTATGGTGGATAGATTTCGTCCCGGGCTCACACCCATAAACGAAGCCATAGCCAGCGGCAAGAAGAAAAACAAACTAGCAGCTACTGGGCGAATAAAAAAAAGTAAAACAAACACTACAGTACACACTTTATACCTTTTTTTTTTTCATGCCATTCCCATGAAGTGAAATTGCGATCTTGGCTCAAATTCCTATTCCCTGCATAATTACAGACTTGACCATCACTTTCACTGAACTGTTGGAAAATAAGCTTCTTTTGTGTAAAAAAAAAAAGAAAAGAAAAGTATAATAATATTTTTTTTAAAGAAAAATCATTCATTGTCTTTCTTATCCGGATGTCGGGAACTTGTCGTAGGGTCTTTCACCTTCTGAAAGCATTCCCTGATGCCCTCATCTTATTTCTAAATATCGATGACTTTTAATAATCTTTTAAACTGCTTTCCGACGTGCATATTCATGCTCACTGTAATTATAAAAAAGCTCGGTATTGAACAATGGGAAATTGTTTTTATTTAATTATGGTTTGCACGCAAGGGAACACTGTGAATTTCCCCCTTTCGTGGGCTGTAACCGTCTGGAAAACAACGAAAAGGCAATGAATTTTAAATTCTGTTCTAATAGACGGTATTGGAATCACTTTTCTGCCTTTTAAGTTACATTGAACAAGTAGCCATATGTTAAGTTATATGTCTTTCAATTTTCTATCAATGAATTGTTTGAGACTCTATGTGTGGTCTCTTTTTCTTAATCTATTTATTTTTGCAACAAAAAATGTAGTTTTTATTCATGCAATTATGTTAATATAAGTATACGAAATTTTATTGAACATAATATTCAATTAGCTTGGGCGTTTTGCCGACATTTTTCAGATAATTTGTATGGAAATACTCCTCAATTGCAACTGTCTTTGTCAAAATTAATAATTTACTTAAAAAATAAAAGAGGGATCTTAAATTTGTTTCATTATTTTTCTATGTCTTACAAAAATTTACTGAGACATAAACTATCTATTATTTCAAAGTTTTAGATAAAAATGACTGAGACATCAAGCTTTAGAGTAATAAAGAATTTATTGCAGAAAAAATTTCAATTTTTCAAAATTCATATGCTCTTCTTAAAAAAAATTTAGATTGAATAACATTTTATTTCGTATAGTTTAATTGTTTGATTAAATATTTTACCTACACAATAGTTACTAAAATAGAAGAAATTTATTTCCTCAATAACTTTCTTGTAAGCAGCAAGCGATTACTTGAATAAAATTTAAATTGATACATATCATGAATAAAAAGCATATTAGTTTATCACTATTCCACACGATGTGTGATATACGTTATTAAAAGTAAATAAACTGAGAAAATAACATAAAAAATAATACTAAATTCATATTAAAATCAAATAAAACTTAGACGTAGTTTCTTTTTCGTTTGAAACATATATGCTGGATATTACACTGTAAAATTTTAACAATGAAGTCGTGACCACATTTGGTTTCATATGGGTTGATAAATGAGGAAAAAAAGCTGTTCGATCGTGCAATGAACTGTAAAATACATAAATTTAACTTGGCGACTGAAAACCTCACCACCTCAGGGTAGAAGGGGCCTGGGAGGGACCAGAGACACGAATCTGACGCGTTCAAGCAGTTGCATAAAAGCATAGCTTATGACCTTAAAATAATAATGGATCGGAATTTTGACCTGTCTTGGTGAAAAAAAGAAGAAACCCGGACTAAAAGCTATCATTTGTGTATTGCACAAGTGACGTTTAGAAACTTGATGACCGTTTATTGAGGAATAACGGTCTTGTGGGTTTTCAAAAAACTATTTTTGAATTGTGAAATAAATTGACTTTTCTTTTTAGTTTTGGATAAAAAGTTTCCTAATATCCCTACTCAGGATTTAAAATTTAAAAAAAAAAATAATGCAGCAATTTCCATGCTTTTGACAAGCGTTTCAAAGTATTTCAATCATTTTTTATACTAAACTTTGAACTTGAACGGGGGAGGGTGGAATAACAAAAGTTCAATAAACCATCAATCACGTGCGTGTTTGCAGTACATTTTATTAAATTAAGAATGTAAAAATTATTTTTGTATCTTTATACAACTCTATACGATTTTTAAAATTTATTCTGTAGTCAGTCAATTTTCAAGACTTATTAATGAGCTAAAATTAAAACTTCACGTTTTATTATGTTTTCGACAGTTTAATTTAAACATACAATCAATATATCATTGGATTTCATCTACTCTTTTATTAGCGTAAATTCTATCAAATTTCAATCAGTTACTGATTGACAGTTTTGTCATTACAGAGTTGATAATTAAAAGTCATTTCATAACCTACATTATCAAGGATAAGACAACCACCAGTGAAAATAAGTTTGCCTCGTTTTAGTTTGTAATTAAAAGTATTAGTGTTTTTTATCTCGGTAACTCATATAACTTAATTAAAAAAATTATCTTGATACTTGTTTTTTGAACAAGTTAGTATTTATAAGTGAGAAAAGTGGGCGAAATGTGGTTGGCGCATAATTATTTGATAACTCAAAATTAGATTAATTTTTCTTGAACTAATTTCGCGGTAAAGCAAGAAATACTTTTTGGCTATTTGTGAAACAAAAGTACTTAATAAAAAAAATGCCCGTCATAATACAACCATTATTTTTCTCTAGTTGTATTCTATTCTATTTGTCTATAAAATTATTTCATCGTATACCTACCTATATGTCATATCTGCATTTTACTAAGATCATTTCTTAATTTTATTTACTGATGTTTACATCATATAAATCTCTTGTAAGTTTTAGATGCACTCCTAATGCAAATCAAATGTATCTTCAATTAGAGACGCTGTGTTAATGAATACAATTCCATTAGCGAAATTACTTTTTTTCTGCAAATTTTTGCAATTCTCTTGTAAATAAACATCATTTACACGCCACAATTATCTATTGTCATACGTAAATGACACACACATATATATACAAAACATTCTGATTTAATTTACTTTATCGTAACTAGTTTAATTTAACGCATTTCCGTAGCCTCTAACAATGTAACGGAAAATCATTTCAGAGAGTCAAAAATAAATTTTTTTCTCTTCTTTTTGTCCCTTCGGGCTTATGATACTAACATTCTTCTGAAAGTGATCTGTTGTAATCTCAGTAAGTCATCTATCTACCTAAGAGATAACTCGTTTTTAATTCAGGTTCATTGTTAGTTTCATACGATTTCCTATCACGTGTTCCATTGAATTCAGTCACTGCCCAATCTCTACTGTGATTTCATTAATTAAAGGTTTTTGTGTTGTTTAATTGATCTTTTATATTTAGTTGCAGCAATTGTTGCGTTGTTTATCAAGTTATTGTAATTCTTCTAATTCTTAAGATATTGATTTATTTTTTCCCCTTAACGGTGAAATTTATTAAGAAATTAGTTGAATGATCTTGACATTTTTTTTATTGATAATTAGCTTCTTTTTCATGTGCGTGTGGCTGTCATAATCGGGTATTTCAGAAATTAAAAATTATACCAGTTTTTTTATTCATCAATACAGCATAAAGGATTTTTTTTTTTAAAATGTGCAAACATTTGCGTGATATTTATGGATTTCATACTTTTTACTAAAACTTTTTTTATATTTACCAAACTGTAGCGAATAAGGACGAATAAACTTATTTTCTTTATATAATTTGAGACTAATGTAAAAATATTTATTAATGACTCAACTTTAAATCTAATTTAAAAAAAATAGGTAGGCTTAATAAACTTTCTATATTTTCACAAAAATAATTAATAAGTAAGATGTACCCAATACGGAAGTTGGATATTACAGAAATTGTAAACCATTTTTATCCATACACGAAATACTTATTTATATCAATTCAGCATTTGTAAAGTAACTTTTCAGTGACTTCAAATAGTAACATAACGTAAAAATGTATTTTAAATATTATATATTGCGAAATAGGTGCAACCGTTACAACCGTTTTGATATTGGTATTTTAATGTAATAAAATTCATGCAATAAATTTGACCACATGCATTCACATATCTACATTGCTTATGAGCACCTTAAAAGCAACAATGATCAATAATATTCAAAAGAAGACCATTAAAGTGAATAGTTTCCATTTTCTCAAGCCTGAAGGAAATAATAATTACATATAGAAATATTCGATATTCGGAAAGAAAAAAAAGCAGTTTTACAGATCAGCTCAGTTTGCTGCACGCATCATTATTTTCTTCAAAAAATTTTTTGCTTTGAAGTAATTTTTTCCCGATTCATTTATCAATAGTTATAAATTTGAGAATGAAAATTTCTTTTGTACCGGTGGCTTCAAATGTATAAATAAAATATGTGCAATGACCTGAACGTAAGAAACTCGTCATTTTATTTTCCTCTGAGAAATTTTTGAAAAAATGATTTTCTCTTTTTAAAAAAATACATTTCTAAGCAGTAAACATAATTGCAAATTCATAAATATAATTTTTCTTAAGCCTTTTTTTTTCAATAACTTTCTCATCTGGGCAACGTAATGTGTATATTTCAGTGAATCAGTAAACTGAAATAGTTTTAGAATACTAATGTTCGAAGTTTACTGAATTCTTCAGTTTTATTACTTTTTATCTCTCCATTATTTCTTTCCGTCTATCTCTATGACAATGGAATTTATTTTGAAAAATAAATAATATAAATAATTAAAAAAATGCTATCTCAGTTTTTGTAACTACAATATGTTCGAGAAAATTAAAGCAATTTGGCTCCAATGAAACAAAATACACAATCATCCAAATGAAAAATTTTGTTCGTATGTATAACTTTTCGTAAACTTAAGTTTCATTTTAAAATTTTATGCTAACTAAAGTAAGTGTACAACATTTCGAATGATTTTTTTGCAATAAATATTATTTAATTCCTATTCATTGATTCGGTGAAAGGTTTCCTTATAAATGTTTAATGCGTACAATTCTGTTTTTGTTATCGGTTATGTACTATTGAAAGAGTATGTGTTAAAATCTTCACTGCCGCAGCAGTCTTGGATGGATCTTCAGTATTGTATCCCAGCTGTCCTGTTCTTGGCTAAAGCCTTCCAGTTTGTCTCGCCTTAACAGTCCTCAAGTCTATTTCCAGGCATTAATATCCCTGTTTTGATCTCCTTATATTTGGTTTACCAAAAGCTAAACCAAAATCTTTTTCAAGGAATAAGATTTTTAAATATTTTCGAGTTAGTTCTTCTCCTATAAAAATATCACAATTTACTCCGCTAAATACGCTTAATATTTTTCTTTCAGATATACCGTTTTTTTCTTGCTCATTGGCTGTTTAGAATATTCTTACTCTAAATACTTAAATGCGTTTGATTTTATACGTCGAATAATATCTATACCAATTGTTTATTTTCCATAAGGAAATTCAAATAACCATTTATAAATAATTTTCAGAAACACTATTTTCACTAATAGGCCGTACCTAGACTTGGTGTCAAGTACTTTTTAAATGAAATAAAGATAAATGATCATTTGTTAAAAATAATTTTAAAAGAATGTTTTTTATTGAGTTTTTCAAGTCTCATATACGAATTAAAAGCTTTTAAAATTTCATACCATCTTATAAATATTAACTTCAATGAACATTATTCAGAAACAGTTACTTAAAAACAAATTGTAGCATGAAAAACGCAACATTTAACTAACTTTTCAAATAAAAAGAAATACAAAGATGAGCTCTTCGAGCTGTAGGGAAACAATGCTTTTTTTATCGCGCTATAGCTATCACAAAAAGAAATAGTAAAGGAAAACGAGTGTTTATGCAGATAACTTATAAACTGACATGTTGCGTACGTCAATATCCTCCGAAGGCATTATTTAACTTCAATAACATCTAGGTTTTACTTTCCGCGAAATTTTATAACACTTTCCTCTTGAGAATAACTCTTACTTTCTGTCTAGGTCAGTTCGTTGAAACTTTTCAATTATACCATCATTTTCTTTACAATTTTCAATAAACCGAAAGTTATCTTTTTATTGAAATCTTTGAACATTTAAATAAGCAACGAGGACAATACTGGAAGAATTAAAATATTTTGTCATGAAAATTTTATATTAAAATATGTGTTGTTGATTTTATTTTTATGTTTGGGCTAATTATTCAGTGAATGTGCTTTTGCATACATTGTACAAAACCTTAAAAAGTTATTACAGTATATTTCTTATAAGAGATGCATTGTTTTTACTATAAACATTTATAAAATGCACTCCCTTAACTTGCTTTCAACTGGCATTTCTCGCGGATAAAGATATGATTTATTATAATTAATGATTTCTTTTCACACATATTTAAAGACGTAATCGAAGAATTATCTGCTTAAGAAATGAAGCTATGCGGTAAGCATACGCGTAATAATGTTTCACAATCTGTTAAAGTTGTAAATGATGCGTACTGGTCCTATATTTATGATTTTATACTACCACTTAATCATTAACACAAATATAGTATATCGGAATAACCTATTAGATATTCTTTTATTCTTTATCACGCAAGAAGAAAACAAATTACCTTTAATTATTAATAACTGATGGATTCTCTCATTAATTCTTTGCGTTAACAATAACTATTTTCTCCGGTAAATTAGAAATGAATAGGAAAAAAAGTAGTGTTGAAATTTATGCTCTCTGGTGATTTTTTCCCAAGAAACTTCTAGTTTCTCAGGTATACCTTTTTAAACTAAATATATTTATTTATGCTAAATTTTCTTTGGTAGAAAATAGAAAGCTTGAAATCATATTTCATAATTTCTAATAAACGAACTTAAAAGTAACATTGTATTCGTATATAGAAGATTTGAAGCACGCTAAATAAAGTTAATGACTCTGTCAATAAAAAGAACTGCGTAAAATTACTTTACCTCTGGGTTTTATGTACTTTTAAATGTCGTTATGATAAAGTCTCGATGAATGACGAATTTAAGAAGGAAAGCCATTATAAAGACTACAGGTTCAGGAGTATTGCCCTCAACTTGTTTTGCATTTACGATCTTAAGATCAACATTCAGTACCCAAATAAACAGAAATCTTTTGAGGGGGTCCAAAAAGAGACTCCCCACACAATCAGCATTTTTTATGGAAAATTCTGGGAAATGTTTGTGAAGGTGCGGGAGAGAAGCGGTTCGTTTGTAGGTGGGAGGAGTTTGCTCTCCACCATCTGTCGATGGTGGCGCAGTGGTTGGGATATTTGCATCATCTTGGATCCCAAAAAGCATGAAAGGGCGGTCAGGGGCCCTTGACCTCTCACCTTCCAGGAGAAAGCGGGATTGTAAAAATGAAGGAATCTGATGGCATCGGAAATTGTTGACTTGTTGTTGACTTTTTTCCGCCGATTACATCTCATTTTATGGGTATCATGATGTTCGTAAATTAAGACCCGATGGTGAAACTTTAATTAGTTGTAATTGTCTGAAACCATGTAAAAAAGTATTTAGGTAATAAAAATTCTATTAAAATTTGAAATGAATAAGTAAAATTCCAAATCTTAACCTTTTTTTTTTAATTCAAAGCATATGGTGGTAATAACAATCTCATTTAGTTTTCTTAGTTTTTTATTAATATTTAATGCACAATTTTTAATAACAGACTACCGAGGGGAAAAAACGGTAGGTTGAATGGTATTAAAAAAATTTACAGCATTGAAGGCAATTTGTTAAAAAACAAAACCGGGAAACCAAAATAAAAAGTGTGTGAGTTGTTGACAAAAAATAATTAATGTAATAAAATCATGATTTAAGCATCTGACGAAAGTTCTAATTTCGTTTTTAAATTATTGTTTTCGATTCTTATCAATATTAAATAATGATGCATCGAATCGTATGAATATCATCATTAATTCTTAAATGCTGCTGTTGAGGGATAAGATAACTTGAAATACTCTGCGTTATGTAAAGTGATTTAGAAATTCGCTTTACATTCATCATGAGTCTCATTAACTTCCTTCCTACTAACAGCAGGCTCGGCCTTACCCATCTCACGCGCAGCACGACAATGATCGATGAATTTATTTTAAAAGTAACCGACTCGCCCTAGACATTGGGTGATGCTGAGAAAAAATGTGTTTCATATGATGATGAGTTTACCAAGTAGCACGTTTAGCAGTAAAACAACGTGTCGCTTTATGTAATTGAATAAACTACGCAGTTACGCTTTTATCAATCTTTACTTACACGACTATCACAATATAGAAAGCTCTCTCTATTACCGTTTTATCTTATTAATAAGAAAATCTTTCGATATTTTTTTTAATTAATTAATTCTTAAGACTTATAGACTATTATCAGTGACGTAACGTACACCCCCGTATCGTAAGGGGGGAGGGCAGGACTCTAAGGGGCCCAAAGCCTATGTTATGTTATGGTTTTGCCTATGTTATGTTATGGCAAAGCCTATGCTACGTTATAATTTTATTGATCTGGCTTGGGGCCCCAAACCCCGACTTTTCAGGGGGGGGGGACTAACATTCTCCGTTACACCTCTGATTGTCACAGTTGAATTAGCACATTTTCTTGTGTTAGCAGACCTATATCTATATTGAAAGTAATATTTGCTATTTTTAGTGATATCAAGACAAAATTCTCGCGAACTATATTCATCAAGTGAAATTAAAGAGGCACCGAAATGTTTGACTGTATGGGGAAAATACCTTATATACATCTTTTTTCCCCCTCTTAAATCATCCCCAAAAATAGCAGTCAATAGTTTTCGACCATGAAGTAATCCTCTTTTGTTATCAGCTCAACGCAAAATTTTTCCTCTTAGCGGTCAAGATTATTATTTTTTTTTTAAATTTAGAAATGACGATTCCGGCCGAAAAGTTTGAGCGTCGTATTTCTATTTATGAGGAGAATATCCCTCAAGGCAGATTAAGATCGAGAGAGATCAAGGCCTTTACAATGAGTCACCGGGTGCCTAGGTTGCATACAAAACTTGCAGGAGTCCACGATTTATTTGAAGATGTGCGTGTATTCGACCTTCATTATGACCTCCACAATCGTGAAAGAAACTGAGTTTTAAAGATTTTCAGATTGTTAATTTTTCACGAATGTGTTTTTACTCTGTAATCAACGATGATAACAAAATCTGGTCGTACTATAAAACAATCTACTTTTTGAAGAAATTCGTAGATATGTTTCACACTTGATATTAGCCATTATATACTCTGATACTGATATAAAACACATGATCATTATTTTCTTGTAAAAGCTTGCTTATACCAAATTTTGATAGTTGTAAATGAATTTGGTAAATTTCTTTGTAAATAACTAAAAAAAAGTGTTGCAACTTAAAAAAAATAAATACTTACTCAAAATTAAAGTAATTTAATATTAAAAAAACATTTCCCCCTTGTGATTTCATAATAAATTTAATGACGTGATAGTCATGTTAGAATAAATGGTAAAATAGTTAATGCCCCACCCCAGAATAAATCGTTTGCTTCATCAACATCTATTGCAAAGGACACGACTGTAGTAAGTAAAGTAGCTAGTATATCCTTCTAAAACGCAGACTTTTTTAAAGAGATCTGGTTTATATTTGACTCTCCTTTATTAATGTTATTTAAGATCTATTTATGGCAACAATTCAGCTTCAATATAAATTTTAGAAATATGAATTCGTAACGGTTTAACTACTGCGTTAATTTATTCTTGAAAAAAAATCATAATTCCTTCTTGTTCTTAGAAATATCTAAATATAAAAGGAAAAATGTGCATAGGAAATTTAATAATCAATGTAGTAGAAAACAAAATAAATGATTAATATCTTAATGATTGATTACTCCTGATGATTTATTCATTTTAATTAAATTGAGGCAATGTATTACATTTTATCCGAAACCACTGTGTTTAAATATATTACACAAATAGTTTTGATGCATTTCAAAGATCGTATCCACATTTTATATGAAAGAGTAAATAAAATTTTATTTTGAAGTTTTTGTGCATTATATTGAATTATAATGAAAGTTTTACGCGTAATATTTACTTTCACTTACACATAATTACCGAAAAATGAGACTTGAGCAAAAAGTGCACTTAGAAAAATTTCAATCAAAACGTGACTTGGAAAAAATTAACAATGTTTAATATTAGTTAACATTTATGTGTGTATATAAGGAATTATCATCATAGCAGTTGTATTTAGTTTGAAGTTTTGTATTAAAGAATCTAACATCTCTAAGTTCATTCGCTCTTGTCCTAAACCATTAGAATATATCTAGTTTATATTCAGTTTAATTTATAATTTTTTTTATCAAATGTCTATTCCGATTGAAGTTATAACAAATTTGCATATCCTTCTCAGAGAAATTTGCCTCCTGCTCCGATTCTAATGAAACACCTTAAGGTAAGCTAGTTATTCATCATTTAGTTCTTGGTAGTTTATTCTGAGACCGCTTGTGAACTCTCTTCCTCATATTTTCTCCTTTATACATGAGTATAGTGACTCTGCTACAGGTCAACTGCTCAAAACTCAACTACTCGTTTTTTGAAGAGCGAGTAGTTGACTCAGAATAGAAGTTACCTGTTGTCTGCTCTTCCTTCCTCAAAACGAGCCTTGAAAAACTCTCACTTGTCTCTGTCAAGGCCTTGGGTCATTCTTCAAACGCTATTAACATTTATTTCCTTTTCCTTCTTCGTCTAGGGAACGTGCAAATAGTGAGAACAATTATTTGCCGTCTTTATGTTTGTCGAAGGCATTTTTTGTTTTTTTGTGAAGAATTTGGTATTCTTAACTATATAGTACAATTTATATTTAAAGAATGTTTTTCCTTTTTATTAGTTTTAATGAAGATTGATGCTTTTATTACTTTCTTACTATGGAATTGCATTCCTTTTTCATAATGAGGATAACTGAAAATGCGTAGAAGGGGACGGAATGTGACAGGGGGGGGGGAGTGTTCTATATGGTAAAAAACACGTATCTATTTCGTCCTTCAACGAAATAGAAAAAGGTGCTTTTTAAATATTCCCATCTCATGCAATGTGTATATATATTTATCTCTAAAGGCACAGACTATTGAAAAAGAAAAATCTCTGTAGCAAAAAATATAATATTTAAGAAAATTAAATTATTTTAAAATATATCCAAAATTGTTAAAGCTATATTCAATTAGTTTTTAGATAAAGTTAATTCAAAATTAAGGTAATAATTTTCACTTATATAAAAATGGAAAATATTTTTCTTTGTTTGAATAAATTTAACGAAAGTAAGTAATCTTTCTGAATGAATCTTACTCTCTCTTCCGTCGCATTATTAACATCGAAACTCGAAGCAAGTCGAGGGCTATCCACGATTGACTTCATAATTTTGAACTTCGGCTTAGTGACGCGACTCTTGAATTGGCACTCCCCTTCCCAAACATAATACGCGAACGTGAGAACTTTCAGTTTCGATCGATTTAGAGGGTGGGTCTTAAGAGCACCAGGAGCATAGGACGTAAGTCTGCATCCTACGACTCGTCGCGAAAAACGCCTGTCACATGTTCATGACCATGATTCCTAGGTATCTCTCTATTCTACAAATTTATATTCTTTCTTCTACAATAAAAATGGAAGTTTTTTACGATATAAAGTTATTTTCTGACATCTTAATGGTTACTCGCTTAAATTTTCATCTCGAACATGAATAATCAGCCACGAAAAAGTTATGTTTCTGTAAGTAAAAAATAAAATTTTCTTGATTGATTTTTACCTGTATGAAAATCGTTTCGATTATTATAAGTTTACTAAAAATTTTAATTTTATTAAATACAGAAGAAAATTCGATATTAAAAATATTGTTATTCAGTGGAACCGAACTTGAGTGAGGTTCAAAATTACGAGGTCCGTCACCAATAGCCCTTGTGTTGCTTTAAAATGTAATCAAAATATAAAATTAAATAAAATCAACGTAAGTGCTTATAAATACAGTTTTCTTCTACAACTTTATTCTTATTTGGTTGACATATTAGTGAGAAAGAAGAATGTTATAATTAGGATTTTTAAAAAAATTCGTTCCTTTAAACTATTCTTGGGAAACTTTTTAATTGTTAAGTGCTGTGAATGGGGGAAGGGTATTTATCTATTGTGTATGTTTAAGCATTACTTCAGATTTTGTGAGCAGTTCTTGCTTTTAGACTACTGAAAGTAATTTATTACACTATCATTTTTTTGGGGAAAATATATATTCTACACTATTAATTTGTGGTGATTTATTAAAAATTAAAATACATATTTGGAAACTACAGATAAAGAAACAAGATATGCGATGTATATCGATTAGTATTGTAAATCAAATAATAATTTTTTTCATTCGGCAATTCCAAACTTTTTTAACCGAAGTCATTTCTGTTTCATGTGCATAATTCTTATCAGCGTTCCAATAAAATTATTAATAAGCTATTGGAATCCTAATTAAGCGCAGGATCTAATCCTAAATAATATTTTACGCACTTTTGAAAGGAACAACCGGTAATTCTCCGCATTCCTTTTACTTTAATCGCCAGGATAGGAGCCGCAATGTCCGATGGTGTAATTAAAGAACGCCAGATGATTCCTATTTGACCCCAAGAGAGGGGTTCTGCACATACACATCAATACATTCTAGAAAAGTGATTCCATAACCGACGTCACAAACCATTCCCCATTTGCATGATGACGACCTTCGTATGTCCTCCACCCACGCACATATTTATTTTGAAATGGAAGAGAAAATTATGTGGGGAAGGGGTATGGGAAATCCCTCATCTCAATTGCTAAAGCGTGACGGGGTGTCAATCGGAGATGGAAATGTAAACAGTCTGTACCTATTATTTCAAGTATCCGTGACCATTACTCGAAAGGTAATGAATTAAAAATACAGTAAAGTGTTATTCCGTCTCTTAAATATCAGAGACATCGTTTACAAAAGAGTTTACTTTAAAAAACGCCATTTTTTCCCTTGTATTATCATCATGTTGCTTCTAAAACGATTTTCTAAATTAAACAAATTAAAAAATTAAACGTTAGAACTCATTTTTAAAAATTATATTAAATTTAGAATGTAAATTGTATTCGTTTGAAACATGAATTAATTACTCATTTGATAATACACTCAATTTTTTTGAAATTTTTGAAATATTCTTCAAATCTATCACACTTTAAATGTACAAAAAATGTGACAGTATATAATACGCAAAAAACAGGGAATAATTATTCATGTTTGGGACGAACTGCCGAGACACAGGTTTGAGGGTAGAATAGAAATACCAAAATTTGTATTTTTGTTTATTTTTATGATCTGCTTCCTATTTGACAGATAGTTTACTAACGTCGCAGTATACGAAGCAATTACAAGGGTATTGGCAGGAGCGTAGCTACCGCCGTATCAGTGATACGGGTCCCTAAGCTCCAGGGGCACCAACATGTATAACTACAGACCCACTAACAGGGCTCCTATATCTAAAAAAGAGCCCCGAACGAATTTTGATACAGGGCCCCCTCGGAGCTAGCTACGCCAGTGGATATTGGCGAAAGACTTCGTAACTTTAAGCCACGGTTAAATGACGACGGCGACACCTCAGCTGGTACCCTGATCTCCAAATCTTCATATTATGCCAACGTGAGGATTTTGAGTGTCTATAAATTTACCGAGCATCATCCACTCTGCACTGTAGGGGTTTAGTGGAACCAAGTCTCGAACCTACTCCTCGACAAGAGCTAGATTCGAATTTCTTTGAACAAACTATTATACATACATATCTTATTAAATAAACAATACTTCTATCAATGATAGTTTATTTGGGGAGGATTTGCAATTAAATTATTTTGCATATTTAAATTTTACCTTTAGAATTTAATTACTAAAAATTTTTCAAAGCCCACTGAGATGCTTTTACAAACTTCTTCATAATAAATAAGAGCTATTGAGAAGGTAATACATTTTTTCCATTGATGTTCTTTTTTTTCTTCAGAGAGTTTTCCCGTTTGCTTATTTTGAGATATAAAAATCGTAAAATAATCGCCTACAAACACAACTTAAATTTGTATTGTTCGAGTAGCATAATTTAAAAGGGAAAGTACTGGTTTACTCAATTACATTTGTTAAAAAATAAATTCAATACCAAGAGTGCACAATAAAAGTCAGTTGAAAAGAGTTACTCGATTATTTCTTTTTCTTGTACCTAATTTCAAGTTCCTTCATAAAAGTATATATTTATAATGATGTTCCTTAACAAGCTTATTTTTTCTATTATTTTTACACACAAGTAAAATTTCATTACAAATATATCTTTTAATAAAATTGATTCAACGATATTTTATACTGATTTTATAATTTGAAAATTTTTAATATATAAATATATCCTATTTCAAACAATGATAAAAAAATTTTATTACATAGAATTTTAAAAAGAGACCTGTGCCTGCTTGAATCTTCGTTATAACTAAATCTTTTTTGTAACAATGTTTCAACATATAACACTTCCTCACGCGAAATGGGTTTTTTAAAAATTCTTTCTGCCTTTAAAATCAAACAACATCGTTAAGGTTATATAAAAAAAAAATTTTTTTAAAAAGGCAAAATTCCTTACTATAATATATTTTTTCTTGAAAGTCCCGCGTCAGTAAATTTATTAGAACTTCGATTTAATATTTTCTGAATTTGTTAAGTTTAGAACAAAAGTCAAAACAAAAGACATCAAAACTACTTAACTAAAACGCATTCATCAAAATTTTCACTATTATAGCGAACGGTACAATTATTCTTAATCTCAAAAGAAAATCAGGAAAGAAAAACGGCAGAGGATAACCTTGAAAAATGTAAATAAGATATCACACGATGTCAAACGCATGACTAGTTTCATTTCCTTTCGATCACGGTAAAGACAAATCAATCATATTAATTCTTCTTTCACGCTGCATTTCTTTTCAAATTGATTACAACATTTAAATTAGCATAATACTCATAAATGTTCAATTGCAGTTACATTGACAAAGAATTATTTTGGATTCAATATTATGAAATACACTTTTTTTTAATTATTTGCTTTAAAAATATTTACCTAAGTATTTAAGTTAGAATTCTGTTCTAGTCGCGTAATCTTTTCTTTTAAGATGTTTGCTTATAATAATTTAATATGCTTCATCACCGAAAGAAAAATGAGGTTTTTTTTTTAATCTTTCGTATACCCCGAACAATTTCATTCTTTTGCGCCGATTCGAACTCAATATTCTGTTTAACCAGGCTATATGTTTGTTTTCATGTGAAAAATGATAATATCATTGCTTTCTATGTGTGGGTGTGATATTGTATCCATAAGTATATAACATGAAAAGATGATAATCTCGCATAAAATAACTCACGTTTATTATCAATATATCTATTTGATGGATTTAATTGAAAGAAATGTGATATATATAGTAATTAAAAACTGTAGGAATTTAATTGATTTGGTTGAATGTAATGTTTTTATACCCGGCGTATAACACGCACTTTTAACACAACTTTTTACGGGTACGCGTTATACGCCGGGTATAAAAACGAGAGCTTTAAAAATAAAAAGGTGAGCATAAAAAAAATTAAGACTTCTACATAGTTCGAAATACTGTTTATATAAAACATATGACATATTAAATGAACTTAAAGAATTTCTCTTCTAGAAATATAATATTTTTTCAAGAGCCTGGGATAGTACCTCAAATAAATGACTTCAAAACATAAATCACAGCATACGTACATTTAGGTTTCTTCGTAAAAAAAGGGGGTGCGCGTTATACGGCAAATATACCTAACATTTAAAAATTGCAGTTTGAAAGTATTAGGTGTGCGTTATACGCCGGATTTTACGGTAATTGAACATTTACCTTTTTTTTTTTTATTCAGGATCACTAATAAATAACATTTTGAGAATTTTAAATTTTATAAATAGAATTTTTGGGCAGGTATTGACATGTTTATTTTGCAACGATAACTTTATAACTTCGTTGAAATTTTTAGTTGCACAATGTCTTCTTTTTAACAGTATTACAAAGCAGTCATTTACAATATACTTTCCTCGTTTTGTTCCGCATGTGCGCTTATCAATTTTGTACATTTTAAAAGAGTAAAATTTCCGGGAATTTTGTAAATGAGGAAAATTTAAAATAGTGATTCATCGTTGATTATTTTACCTCTTCTACGTGTTATATTTCTAAAAAATTAAAAATACCCTTATGTAAACTTTAATATAAGTCGATTTTCTTTCTAAGGAATATGTCTAAAATTTGGTGGTAATAAATTACTTTTTACAATAAAAAAATTTATTTTTCTAACTAGCATGACGGTAATAAATTACTTTTTAGAATAAAAAAAATTTGTTTTCGAACTAACATGAATACTTTTAAGCGTTTTATGAATTACCGTTATAGTTACTTATTGAAATTAATTTGAATTGTTTTGTAAAATAAACATAATATATTAATATTTGAAAGAAATTATAATGCCCCAAAAATATTTATCAAAATAATTTTCTAAAGAATGTATCTAAAAAAATCAGAAAGACATTATTGGACTTAATTTAAAGATGTATGCAGAAATTATGTAAAAAATTTTTATTCTCATAAAAAGTTTTTTATGTAGGATTAATATGTATTATTAACGGGGAAATATTTCCATTCTGTATACATTTTGCTCTTTTCAATCGTACCATTCATAAAAATAATTTAACAAATGATGTTCTCCATACCTCCATACCTTTGACAAGTATTTCATAAGTTTATCAATCAAAAAAGAAAATACTCCATAAAGATTGCTGCAGAATAAAATTTATTCTAAGCCCATTTAACGTATTGAATAAAAGAACTTACAATATACAAAAATTCTCAAAACCAACAAAAAATGAAAACCACTTGTGGACCCCAACTGTGTGCCAAATACATTGTTCTTTGTTCAGCATTCAAATTCATCACATTATTACAATAAAATGTAAAGAATCATTCGAGCTGAAAGATTTTTCTTTCATTCAGCATATTGACCCTGTTCCTCTCACCTACAGTTGAAATGGGTTGTTTACAGAGAGCCTTAACCTTCCAAAGGTTAGTTGGACAACAATACATCGCAAAAATTAAAGAAAAAATATTTTTTCCCCTTAAAAAATGGCATATTGTTATCTAAAAGGGAAATTTAAAATAGAGAGTAGATTACATTTTTAAGAAAAAAAATGTAATTTAATTTATGTTTTCTTTTTCCCCCTCATTTTTTAAATATTGTATAAAATGACCCTACACGATTGTTACTATTTTAATTTTGTATTTTATGTAAGAAGTCGTTTTTTTTTAACCAGAAGATGCTTTGCATACCATTTTCAAAAAAAATTATCTCCTGTTTTTAGCCCATTTCCTTCCCTCTATTACCATTAAACAAATGATATATTTATCCTTTGATAAATTAGCATACAACAAAATAATTGTTGTTAATTTTTTTTTTGTTGATATTTTGTAATAAGGGCAAGGGGTTTTATTAATTAGTAGAATAGTGAATAAGAACAATATCAGATTTATTAAAAAAAATATAGAGTCACTTCATACGCAAATTTAAATAATTCTGACCACAATTTAAAGATGTTCAGTCAATCAAAAAATATTTATTCAAGTCGATTATTAGTTCAAAATTTTTGTAATTTGTTAAATTTGTTTATTTTTTGAAAAGCATTTTTAAGAAAAACAAAAATAGAAAATTCGTAGTATGTAGCTTATGTAATTTATGTATGTGATGACGCTTATTTTTATGCGTTTTTTGTAATGTTGTTAAATGTACTCAAAAGTAAGGACTTAGTTATGTTTCATGCTTTATAAATAAGAAGTTATTTATTTACTAAGTTAGATTCTGTAGAAGAAATTTATTTATTTATATTTAAAGTAAATAACAAACTAAAAACTCGTTTAAATTTATTCTTTCTCGATTTATAAATTTGTTTTTATTATTATTAGTTCTGACAGTAAAGCTAACTATTTGATGTCTTACTTTAAAGTGTTCTTTCATTGAAACTTTGTTTTATAGAACAGTTGGTAAAAATGTAGACTAGTTAAAGTAAAAGATTTAATGTTATGGTACAGAGACTGTCGTTTAAGTTTTTTAAAACTCAATAAATCAGCCTTAGAAAGAACTTTTTTATTTAATGGATGGTCAAGCTTCAGATACCTAAATTGTATCAACTAGGTGTAGCAATGTGTGGTATTAAGTCTTTCAGACTACAAGAGCGTGAAAATAATAGAGCACTAGATTACCGGGCCATGCTACATACTTTTCAAAAACCGTGAAGGACATTGCCGTCTACTGTAGAAAGAAGAAAAGAAAAATCTTTAGTTTCTTATTATCTTCTGAAGATCTAATGTCTAACTATTTCAATTTATGGCCTCCCAGAGAAATTATGATAATCTTTAGGATAACCTTCAGAAATAATGTGTTATCAGATGATATTAAAAATTATTTCTTTGTAATTTTGAAGGATTTTTTGTGATAAAGTAAAATACACTGCCAAATTATTGGAAATATTATTTATATACATAAGTACAAAGAGAGAGCTTAGAATATATAGAAAAAATTTCTTAAGCTATAGCCCTTAGAAACTTACTTATATGTGGTGTCGAGAAAGTTTTAAATATAATGAGTTCTAAGAAACGCTTCGAGACCATAATTTACTTTTTAGAAGATGCGTAAGAAATTCGTGTGATTTACATTAAAAGGGTACCATTAAAAAAGTTAATTTCAGGTAAGTGACCATTTTTTCAGTAGTTGTAGAGAGCAACTTTACTGACACTCCGATAAAAGGAAGAAATATCTGTGAAAGTTGTAGCCTGTTATCAAAATCTGTTTAAAACTTCTTTTTTTATTTGATGGATAGAAATTGAAAAAAAAAAAGAAGAAAAAAAATCCTGAAATCAAATGTACCGAATTGAGCCTCACCTTTTCGGTAAGGCTTTATTTATTTCTTCCTTAAATGAGAGAATAAATAAGGCCTTATATCATTAAATCACTACGTTATTTAAATACTTCGTGTTCCTTCTTTTGGTTTTTTTTGGGGGAAATTCACTTGATAACAGTAATTGAAAATACCCGTGAAGAGAAAAACCCTATTTATATAGTTAGCTACGCATTATTTTAACATAAAGTCTATTAGTTTCAAGTCTCAAAAAATAAAATTTATTTAAATGGTTCGAGTTTTTAAGCATTATATTCATCACAAGACTATAAAAGACGTATGCAATTCTGCTTACAATACTGACTACCAAACATACGCAACTGCATAATTTTCAATAATATTGTAATTTTATACGTTTTCTAATATTTGTAGACATTATTATGAAAAGCATTTCGATTATTATTTGTATACTTATATAAATCAAAGATTTGTATATTATAATATTTAGCTAGTTTTATTAGCTTATTTTAAATAGAATGGTGAAATTTTTTAGGTAAGGTCATTTCAAAAAAGAGTATACACCTTCTTCATACTTTTAACCTTTGAGAAGCGTCAGCTTCCCGCATCACGCTACCGATATTTCACTTCCTAATCAGCTACATTCTAAATAAAAAAGCAAAAACAAACCACCCAAGAAAAGCTATAAAAAAATCGCTGAAATTAATAGATGATAGGCAACCTCGAACCCATGACCTATTGCGTGCAGTGAAAGGTACTCTTTGTATGCGCATTGTGTGGGCTGAGCGCAACGCACAACGTGTCCTATCAGTCAATACTTAGATTATTTTTAAAAATCAATATATGAAAATATGCATATACCTTTCAAGTTGACAACATGCATTTCTCAAGACACTGTTATTATATATTGAAGTAATTTTTATTATCATTTTTTGTGCAATTTTTATTTTTAGGAAACTTGCTATTTTTTAAAGAAAAAGCATTTTGTGTAAAATTTTTTCTAAAATTTATATTTTAGAAAGTGTAACATAATTTCATTTTCAAGAACTATTTTTGCAATAGTGTTAAATCATTTTTATAAATAATTCAATTCTATCTTTGTCACAAAAGTGCTGAAGTATATCGCTAACCGTACAACAGCAAAATGCAGTTTGATGTAATAAAAAAAACCTCTATCCAAACGGTGTTGCAGATAAAACAACACTCTTTAAACGCTTTTTTTAAAAATTGATACTTTAAGGAAACTATTTCTCTTTTTCTGTTTTTACAAGAAGAGGTTTAAGAGGATAAAATGGAGTAATTTTTCTTTTTGCTACAGGATCCGTCTGCATTCAAGAGATTTATTGACCCTTAGTGAACCACCGAACTATGTGGTCCAGCCAGCTGACCGTTCACCCAAATCCCCCAAGATAGCTAGCTGTAGGTCACTACCCCTTTTGGAGATTTCACTTTCTCTTCTCTTTGAGCAAAAGCGTGGAAGTGTTTCCTGTCGAGAAGTCTGAAACCGTGACCAGCTCCACCATTTAAGTTTTTGCTCAAATATTTTATGCCCTCTTTTAGAATTTTTTTTTCCATCTCTTCTTTTCGATTCAACTTTTCAGTATAATTGATGGATTACTCGGCTATTAGAAAAAATCTGTTGATCCTTACTTTTGTTGGAAGCTAAGATTAAAACGTTATTATTTTGATTTTAAATTTTTTTCAAGAAATGTCCCCCCCCCTCCCATCCCTTACATTCAATCTAAAAGAGAACGAGGACATTAACTAAGCAATGGTATTATGCCATTACTTTAACATACGAGTATGTTGTTGTAAAATGAAAATGAACATAAAAAGACCTAAGCAATTACCAAAATAACCACAGATTTTTTAAAGGCATTTGATAATATTTTTAATATGCAGTATTATTTGAATTAGACTAAACACTGAAATGAAATTTTTTTAAAAAAAATATGTGAAAATCAATATTAACGAAAATTGATTATGTAAAAGATGATGTACATAAAATTGTCTTAAACTTGAACTTAACAACACGAACTGTAACCCTGTCAAATATAATACAATATGAATACTATTGAAACATACATTTGTTGACCGTAACTGTTCTTGCATTTAAGATACTATGTCCTTAAAATACTTTCTTGTGGAAAAGTTCATAAATAAGAGATTTTTAACTGTATAAAAAAATGAAAACTTTCAACATTAAACTGGTCGTTTTAACGTAATTGTAAAATTTCGTGAGCATGCATAATATAATTCAATCGTTTTCGCAATTGACTTATACATCAGCATGTTTTTAACATTGTGTCAGAAAATTCATTCACTTGACAACCACACGAAAAACAGCTATGAGCACATATTTTCGTTGTAATCTATAAATGATCGATGCGAAATCTTTCCGCAAATTCGATTGATCAATAAGCGATTGACAAACAATTTGCTGAGACACAAAATATGACCTTTCGTGCAATGGAATACCGCATTTCGTAGCAATAAGTAAACTAGAGTTTTGCATTACAATAACACAGTGTCGGTGTCAGTCTTTGTCGAATTCTGTGAAATTCTTTTCATAATTTTGTGCCAAATGAATTCTCATGTTTTTATGGATTAGCATTAAAGTTTTATGCTATTTTTAATTTAAAGCATTTGATGTGTTGAAATCAAAATAATCAAGGTTCAACAGCTTTTAAAGATTTTGAAATCTTAGCACAAGGTGAGGAAAATATATTAAGAGGAATGAATTTTTTTTTTATAAAGGCAAAGCAAGATCTGGACTGAAGAACATTTCGAAGGTGGAAATATTTGAAATATACGCATATATATATATATAACAAAATTAAATTTGTTGACTACCGAAAAAGAAGCACAAAGAAAATTCCTTTATTTCTTAAATTATATCATAACTGTCAGATCAGTCACAAATACGTTTCTCAACTACTTTCTCAAAGTCAATTTAAGAATGTATAAATAGATGAGTTAATTTTTATCTCTTTGAAGTTAAATTTTTAACATTTAGGATAAAAAAATGATTATAAATAAATATCAAAAATTTATTAAAATTTTTCCCATTTGCCCATTTGTACAAACATAAAACTTTATGGCAACCAATCACTTTCAAAGAATTTCCCGCTTCTTTTCCTGGTAAATTTCTCAAGAAATCATAAACCTTGCTTTGTATTCTTTTTCCATAACAGTAACGGGAAGGTCAGGTTTGAATAAAAATTAAGATCTTTTTATTGGTTAGAAGCAGTAGATATTCTCTTAATATAAAAATAAATACATACATGACATACTTTTTATTTATCTATTCTTATTATTTCATTTTTTTATGTTTAAAATTCTTATGGCTTAAATTATTTTTGAAATCTATAGTTTTAGGCATTTTGATAAATTTCATTTCAAATTATTAAATTTGTGAAAAGAGAAAAAATCGATTGCTTTAAAAGTATCCATAAAAATAATTTTAAAAGTCTTTATAAAAAATTTCGAAAAGTTTGCCGTCGATTTTTTATAATTAAATGCATTATTAATATTGTTTTCCTTTTTTTAAATATTAAATTTTATAATAAAATTTAATATTAACAAGTAGTTTTTATCGTGTTAACTTTGTTGGTATAAACCTACTGAGAATAAAATAAATAAAAAATTTAAGTGCAAAATTTATTTATTTAGAAACCTAAATTTTGACTCAAAATTTGTATCTGCTTTAAATGATGCAAATAATCATGCAACTTTAAAATCAAATACATTAATAACTTTATTTATAATGTTCCATTATTTTAGTAAAATCCACTAAAAGAATAATTTAATCATAAAAAAGTTAAAGATGAATTTTAATCATAAAAATCAACTATTAAAGTGCATAGACCTTGGATTTCCCAGTCATCCAATGTGCTCAAAATTATGCCTACAAATTCTCATTCCTGCCTCACCCGGATTTTCTCACGCCCATCTTTGTAATCGTGGTGACTACGATGGGAGATTAGAAAAAGTTAAAGAAAGTTATTAACGCTTGTAGCTTTCGTTAATACAGAAATCGAAAGCTTTTCCCAATACAAAGAAAAAGTTCGGCAACTTAGGCATAACCCGTTCACTGCGTGGGTGAGAATCACATTTAAACATGCATTGCTTGAGTGACCGCCAAATACTTTGTGTTAGAAAAGAAGAGGAAGGCGTTAAGATGGATTATGTAATCGGGATACTGCCTTGTAGGTAGGAAAATCGTGATTATTTACTTACACTTTTAATGTGCATTTTTTTTTCTCTGTAATTGTCATTCCTATTAAATTTGCATTCACACACGACCAGAAATTAAAAAGAGAATTTAAAATTTGTTATTATTTTCATTTCGCATTTTAAAAATTCGATTTTTAAACAAGACTATATTATTTTAAAAAATATTTGAGAAAAGTAAAAAGGTAGTTTTTACTCTGGTACAATACTGATTACTTTTTTATAAGAATCATTCTTGTTTAGTTCGACCCTGGTCCAAGTCGGTGGATTTTCAAGATACAGAAAATGGACAGCGGCCATGTCGCATGATTATGCAGAATGTGAAAGACCCTTGAGTGCCTGTTTGGCTTGGGTGCTCTCGGCAAAATTAAATCCTAGTACAGGTTCGCATCCCCAGAGCTTAGGTGCCTCTCCTCTGCAGAGGAAACTGAGCGTCAAAATTACCCGCATCGATTAGTACCACCTATAGGGTGCCGCACTAAAAAGAGATACCAGCTTTCGGGAAATGTTCTAGGTGTGCAATGAAAGCACCAATCCGCAGCTCATTAGAAATTTAAAAAAATATTACTATTCATGCGAGAAGATATACTTTGGGGTCGTTCTTTAAGTGTCGGTCTCAGAAGCAACTAACATAAGTCAATAAAAACTTAATAGAATTATAAATTGATGCAAAGTTAAATAAAATGTTAGATTCAGCGCTTGAGTACATCCAGTGCTTACAAATATTGCAAAGTAAAAATAATTTATGCTAAAATTAAAATTGTGCTTTTCTTATTTTGCATATTAAAATAAAATATTAGGAAACTGTAAAGCTTCAAAATTGATATTGCAGCAGTAGATGAAATGTTCATTGCTAATATTGCTCGATTCAATGTATTAATTTTAAGCACGTAGGAGTTTGGCTATAGGTTAATTAATAAGTTAACGATGTATCAATTGCCTTTTCATTGCTTACCTAAAAATAACAATGGTTGAATATTTCTCTCATTGAAAACATCTCATGTTTACTAGATTTCTACAAATGCAATTGAAAGTTTCCTAGTCTTTTGTAAGAATGTAAACGGAAAGAAATGCGAAGAATACTCTGTATTAATTGACTGTTCATTAAATACACGCGTCATCTTCACTGGGCAGTGTAATCATAGCCATTAGCGGTCCGGCCATCATTAGCCTTGACCCTATTTGTTTGCTTTGGGCGTTTACTTTAGAGGTCATAGCTTATGGTAGAATACACATTCTAAGGAAAAGTGGTTTATCTGTGTATGACATAAGACTTAATCCAAGTGTTTTGAATATTAGTTACATCTCTTAATTATTCATAAACCATTATTCCTTTTCCCTTAAATCAGAACTATATTATCATATAAAGAGCATTAATGCTTTGAAGAATTAAATAGATATTTGTGAGGGGGATTATAACATTTTGTTTATTTTTCGTCATGAAAACCCCTTTATTTCGTCTTAATAAATTTAAAAATGCTGCGGGGGAAAAAAAGGATAAGCAAAAAAAAAAAAAAAACAATATACGATTATTTTAATATGCTAGTAAGATAAAAGTCAAATAAAAATACAACAGGAAGCATCTTTAATTAATTTTAAAGGTTGATTTTGCTTTTTTTAGATTTATATAGAACTTCATTAAAAATATGTTTATTAATTTAACCGATTTCCGAAAGCTTATCTAAATCTAAATTAAAGTACAAATTTTTTTCACAATACTAATCAAGAATACTTCTTAAAATTCGTTTAAATACTAGAATAATTGGATTATATTTTACTGAACTGTGCTGCTTGGAATGAATTTTGAATGCAGTAATGCATCTGAACCAGTAGCGCATGCACAAATTTTCAAAGGGGGAGTCTTTGGTTGAAAGTCCCCCAACTCGTATCATACCTCAAGACAAAACCAATTGATTCTTCAGATTTTGTCAATTTTGTTAGCAAAAAACAGTACAAAATAAATTATTAAATTAATAATTAGCATGAATTAATATAACAAATTGTTAATTTTGAATTTTACGTTATATGTATATAGGATTATCATCAATTGAAAAAACTCAAGGCCTTTGCGGGGGGCGGACCCCCAGGACACCCCCTTGTGTGCGCCACAGATCTGAACAATAAATATTTCAATTTTTTTAAAATTACAAAATAAAATATGAATTTTTCAAAAATAAAATTGAAACTATTTTTATAATTTGCTCCCATTAAAGCAACATGTCAACGACTTCCTAATTATCCTCAGACTTGAACCACTTTGACACAGAACCATGGAGAAAGTGACCTCCATTTACTGCTCATAGCTACTCTGCATCACATTTTTTTCTAACTCTCAATCCAGTTTCCTAACTAAGCGCGAGCAATAGTGTAACTTGTTTAATTATATGTCTAGCAGTCATTTCCTCATTTTTGAGATTACATTCGATAAGAAGAGCCCTTGTTTGTTTTTTAAACATTTATTTATGAATAACGAAAGAAGTTACTACAGTTTGTTGTATAAACAAATTGTCGTTTAGCGTATTTTCAACTATTTTCTCTTTCTTGCATCATTCAGAATAAGTTTTAAAAATTTTTTTGATGTAGTTTGTTTTAAATTCTTCCTACACCTGAATTAAAATTTTCATAAAACTTAAACTTAAAGTAATTCGTATTTTTTAAATAATAAAAGATAGGATATTCATATATTACTTATGATACATAAAATATTTATTGCTTTTATAAACCTTTTTTTTCCTGTTTAAAACATCTTTATTGCCTACAGTTGTTTTTGCACTAAATAATACATAAATATATGGTATTTATTATTGTATTATGTATATATTAAATAGTAAATACTGAAATATAGTAATAATTAAAAATAAAAAATATGAAGAAAAGTTATGATTGATCTATATCGCGCAAAATTGAAGAATTGTCTTATAGGCTTCATGTGAATTCGTTACAAATATTCTATGTTTAATGTAATAAACGTTTTTAAAACGCCTTTTCTTACATATATTGTGTTTGTTTCATTTGAAATAAATAAAGCAATTACTTATTTTATTTTAACTTCAAAGTTAGCAAGTTTAAAAAAATCAAATTTAAATAAATAATCAATCCTTAATTTAAATTATAAGAGTAAATTATACAAAAAACAGCTATTTGATTTAATGTAATAAATAAAATATTTTGCTTTCAAAATAATAAATATAATTTTTGGATTCAAAATAATAAATATGATTTTTGGTTTGAAAATAATAAATGTTAAATCTTACTTATCAAACTGAACCTTGCTTTAATAAGGACCAAAATCTGATTCCTTTCCATTGGATATAATTTTGATGGTAACTTATATGAAGTTTTATAAAATTAAAGTCTCAACAGATTAAAATATTCTAAGAAATTTTTATTTAATTCCAGTATTTTTAGTGACACATATTTTTTCACCAATGACAACTGTCATAAAATATTTTAAGAATTTATCATTATGTTTCCGCGTCCGTCGAGGTCTCATAGTGAAACTTCTTTCACTGCTAAATATTTCTTTTGAAAAATAATCTTAGGAAGCGAAAACAATTCTTTTTCTCTATAAAGAAACGTATTAAAGGAACTTTATTGTCACAGTGGTGTGTTCTCTTCTTATCTACTGTACTAATGATCCACAAGGCGATGAAGTAATTACAGTTTTTAAGTAGAAGCCGTAGAGGCAATGACTCAAAATTGTTCGCAAACTATTTTTTAAGAAGAACATTAACTTAGAAGGTAATGGGTGATTGTTTAAAGGTTCTTCCCCCTACTATTCAGGTTCACCTAAGTAAGGAAAAACAGAATGAGAAAGAGCCCATAAAAGGAATTATACTTTATAATTTAACTAAGAGGAAAGTTTACTTTCTTCATTGCCAAAATTTTCTGATTAAGACTGTTCTTTATTAAAACTGCAACGAAAAACATGTATTTAAAGTTTTTCAGCACATATTTAAAAAATTTGTTACATATATATTTTTATGAAGTAATAAATCAATATGTAAAAAAGCTCACGCGGTAAAGCAAATTCGCTTTTGAAATAAGTGAAGCTTTTGTAATATTTTTAAAAATCATATATATTTTTCACTTCCTTCAGGTAGATCACACTATATTTTTTTTCACTCTTAAAATATTTCATGTTTTCTTTCTTATTACGATAGGTAATAAGTGACCGGCGAGTCTGTTGTGTGGAGAATCGATATAAAAATTTTAGATATCTAAATACTGTGAATATATTTCGTAAAATACTAATATTTAAACAATATTTCCAATGTTACAAACAATATCAATATTAAACAATTATAAAAGATTTAATTTTCTGAAAAATTCTCGGATAGATAATAAAGTTTTATAAGATACATGAAAACATTTGTATACTGCTCAAATTTGAGGGTTAAGGCAACTGAAACTAAAGAACCACAAATTTCAGTATTAGAATACATTTAGTAATACATAAACAAAAGAAAAATCGTTGCTCTTAGTAATAATACTGGCTTTGATCCGAACTTGCGTAAGAAAAAAACATTTCCTTCTTTAAATTTTTTTTTAATTGGGCGATTCATCTAACACTTTTGTCGAATGCTGTTTAAGTACAGCCCTTTATCTCTACAAAAGTCTGCAGCGATCAGTCTTGGATCGATGACTTCTACGACATTGTCTCGTCGCTCACCGCCCCAACTGTCAAGACTGAGGAAGGAAAAGGAAAAACCACTGAGCTAAGACAAGATTATCCCAAGAATTAACGGTTGATTGTCTTCCGTTTTTTTCCTTCACCCTCCCCCTTCTAGGTCATAACATCTTCGCCAATAATAATAATATAAAAAAAATCGACACAAAAACAAGAGGGAAGGAAAAAGCCATCTCATGTCAGCTTAGAACAGCGAATCATTTGTTGAAAATCCCCCGACAATCAAGCCTACTTGCTATCATACAAGCCTAACATTGTCCCCGAGGTAGGGAAAACAGATCCGAGATAAATCTTCCGATCTGAACTTGAACCGAAAAGGGTCGAGAAAGAAAACCGTTGCGGAACGGGCACATTAGAGGAAGACCTAATACGAGGAACACAGTCTGTGTACCTATTTCCTCTCTTTCCATCTTGAGCAAATTACACCTTGCTCGAGTTCTCGGCTTGTTAGTCGTCCGCTTTTCCGAGAAGGAACGTTAGGAATGCAGCTGACCCTTCCAGAAGAGGAGGACAGATGTGTTTTTCGTCCGAATGTGACTCAGGGATGGATAGGGTGGCAGAGAGGATTGAAAATAAAAATAAAAGCAAGTAGGAAAGTAAATGTTTACCGCGCTTTCGCTTTTGAGAAGGAATATTTCCGGCATATAAACTGAGATATCGAAGAACAATCGGGGAATAAGTTACTTCAAAAATGCCGTTATTTCCTGCAATGTGACAGAGGAAGAATTCCTTCTATCTACAAAACTACTCTTTTCTGAATTAATTTGAGATACAAAGGAGTATTTCTGATTTTTTTTTCTTCCGCGAATGTTTTGTTATATCTATATACGAGTATAATTGTGGATTTCATACACCCTTAAGCAATCGAATTCTAAAGACTTTAGGTTACGCGGTCACATCTTTGCAGACAGTTATTAGTTGTTGAATTATTATAATTTATTCATTCATATATTTAGGAAGAAAGCTTAACCAATTCTATTTCTAAAGAAAAATAAGCAAGAAATTATTTCAGGTCTACTATAAATTACAGAAAAAAAATATAAAACGAGATTATTTACTGGTTTATTTTAAACTGTATGAAATTTCAAGAAAAAACTTATTTTTTGGTATTTTCTCATAACCGAATACTTGTAAATTATTATGAGGATGATAACGCATTTATTATTTATTTTTTAAATTCTCACTGTTAATTAATGCATATATTTTTAAATATTTTTCGAAATGATTTTACTAAATATAATAACTACAGAAAAACATGAGTAAGAACCAATTATTAACTAATTTGATATAAGACTTAATTATTTTCATAAAGAACTCTAAAAAACACAAACAAGTTATTTTATTCTACGTATTTTAATAAATCTAACTTTGTATTTATAATTTTTTCAAAAAAAATCTGGTAAAATGAGGCTTTAAATTCAGAATAATTACTCATAAATTAAAAATTCAACGTTTTAGAAATTATTAAGTAAGAATAAGTAAATATTTCTTGTAGACTTTTAAATCTTGCTCAAAATATTAAATATATGCATATTTTGTCACAGAACTAAAGAAAAACAAAAATTTCTTTTAAAATAAATCTACTTGTAATATGATTCACTTCCTTTGAATGATTTTTTTATTTCTTTTCAAAATAAAAAAAAATACATGAAGAATGTTAGTGTCTGTCGTAGATATCTGATAATGGGAAAGAAATAATAAGATTACTCATGAGAACGTAGTCACCGTATCACCAGCCCACCTGAACCCCACCCAAAAGAATTTATTTCACAAAAAAGGTATAAATAATCCGAAAGGGTCAGACGGCTTCCATGTTAGAAACAATTGCTTGTAACAGAAGAGAGTCAAAAGTTGAGGAAAGGGATGAGGCAATGAAAAGTAAGAGCTAAATGTCGGGGTCAGAGAGATGAATCCCATCTTCAGTCTGCCACAGGTGAAACTGGTCACGTCGCTTCTTCACTAAAGTTCCCATTTGCCCGTGATTCTTGCCTCCGAGTCGTGGGCGTCAACAACCGTGACCCTTGTTTCTGCTTTCTGGCCTGAGGAACCCCGGAGGAGGGAATCGGCGATTTGGGAAAGAGAATTAAAAAAATAAATAAATAAACTTCCATCTCTCTCTCTCTCTTTTCAAGAAAAAAAATTTTTAGTTGTTATTTTTCTCCTTGTTTATCTTTTCTTTTTCATTCCTTCGGGATTCGAGGTATTGTTTGGGATTTGTTTGCATAGCTGTAACCGTAGCTGGCTGGATGTGTCCCCCTCGGAGCGGCGAGTCTTAACCTTTTGGCTGCCAACAGGATGAGGGCTGGAGGTCTGTCCGTCTGGCCCGTGAGAAAACCTTGACTCCGCGAGTAGGAGGTCAGCGGAGGAGACTTGTAGAGTACACTTCAGGAAGGGGGATGGGGTCTCTCAGATATTATATTTCGGGAAAATATTTGCCTTGGAATAACTTTGGTGAAAGGAAAATGACCGATGAGGCTAGACAGTTAGATTCCACGATCCAGACATCGGTTTCATTTTTTTTCCGAGACAACAAAACTTACAAAAAAAAATGTTGTCTGGTATCTATGACAATGTTGATATTGTCCAAGAAAACTACAAACAATGCTTTAACAAATCTGACTCTGTCAAATTATATTCATATATGTGATTGCACACGTATTTTTAAATTTAATTTGTAAAATTTTTGAGCACTTAACTGTTATTTAAAACACTAACAGCGAATTTTTTAAATCGGTATTAGCATACTTTAATAAAAAGTAAAATTTTTCAAGCAGCAATTGAGTGAAATTTTAGTCTTAGAAAAACTGTAGTACTAATGAATAGTTCAATGATAGCAGTCGGAATTTTTCATAATTCCTCGCTTAAAATTACAAATTTCAGCAAATTTAGATTATTTTCAGCAAAATTGCAAACGTTCGTCTCACGGGTTTATATGCAGCGTTTCAATTAAATATTTTTTTAACTAAACATATTTTTATAAATGAAATGGATTTCCTATTATTTGAAAATTGTCATAAAAATTGAGCTACTTACATTGAGTTTTCTTTTTTGTAATAAAAATTTATATTATTATTTGAATTTACATAATTCTAGCTAGAAAAAGTTATGTAATAAAAAATATTTTTCAGGAGAAAAATTAAACTGTATCTCTCTATACATCCTACAAGCGAAAACTAATTTGTCCTGTTATTAAAATATTATTCCTAAACATTTTCCATGAAGAATATTTTTTAAGTAGTTTTTCTTTGACTGTTTTTGTAACAAAACATAAATTAACTTTTAGTATATTTATTTTACTCAGCAACATCGAAATTTATAAATGCGTTTTTTTTTACATTTAATTCGCAAAAGAGAATCTTAATCCTCGAATCAAACATTCCGGTTAGCACTTTCAGTAACAAAGTTAATTATTTATACAAGCTTGACAGAAATTAAGAAACAAAGAATTCACTCATCTTTCAACTGTTCTGTGAACATAACGATTAGACAGGGCATATGAAGACGAAATTTTTCAATTTTTACATTTAACCTTCTCCAAATCGGTTAGTTCTTTCAAAAGTTCTCTTACGGGAAAAGGAATTTTTTTTCTTAGTCACTCTTCTCTTTGTTTGTTGCTATCTATAAGAATAATTCATGTCCTTTCCTTATTCCCTCATTCATAAGTTTCCTTTCACACCGACGACACGATAGTTGGATTAACCATGATCAGATTGCTCTGCACCGCCAGTTTTCTATAGAAAACTTTCACTTTTTTCATTGCGACGTAGCTTTTTTTTCTTCTTCTGCCAACTTTAGAAACTGAAAAATGACGCTTGAATTATTTTCATTAAACTTTCGATTTTGTTTTCATTGCAATCCTTTTTTTTTTCTTTCTTTCGTTGCAAGAGAGTGCTCTCAGAAGAAACACGCGACTTTTTCTTATCATCTTCAGTTTACCTTACATTTCCATTCACGATGAATAGGAGTCAAAATTACACGTTGTTATGCTTGTCACGAAAACGTAATTGTTAAGACTCTAGTAGCTTCGTGTTACAGCTATTGTGTGTTTTGCTATTTCACGAAAAGCTATTACTCTAGTGTGAAGTACTTTGAGCTATACGGCTCTTAAGCTCATTATTTTAATGTGAAAACAGACACATATTTTTTAAGTTTACGATTTTTAGACTATTTTTATAAGGGGATCTTTTATTAATTAACCAATGGAAGTTAAAACTTAATGCATGTAACTTCATCCTTCCTTCCAATTATAGAAGTAATCTATGTTGGTTTTAAATATGCAAAATCTGTGACTACCAGTGACGCATACGCTCTTGATTTTTTTTTATTGATTATAATCCTACGTATAAAGAACATAAAATTTAATTAAGTATTTGTTATTAATAGTTAATTTTTTTAATTAATGCTAATTATTTGTTCAATAATTTATTTTTCAATGTTTTTTGGTTCCCAAAAATCGACGCGCGAAATCCCCCTTCTTCTCCCCCCTCCCCTTCCTTCTTGAAAAATTTCTGTTCTCCACTGCTACATTAATATTAAATAAATTGCACTGAACAAAACAAAAAAAAATTTTTAAAATGTTTTAACTTCAATCAAATTAATATTTCTGAGGAGAAAATTATTTTTATTCAAATATTTTTTTAAACTTTTACTATAAATACAGAAAAATTCTATCTGAATCTTTTCGTTATTTCCTTTAATTTAATCTACGCTTTACTTTTATGCTTAAAAGACTTAAAATTTTCTTTTTCTTTCAATGTTAACAAAGATTTCTTGCAACTTAGTAAAAATATTAATTATTAATTTTTTTAAAATTCAGTTGAGTTTTAAAATGTAAATGTTCATCCCGTCTAATAATTGTTTAAGGGCAACTGAGCAGAAACTTTTTACTCTGTGCGTAGGTGGCAATTTCAAAAAAGATTCAATTTAGATTTGCATTAATTTTCCCCATTAATTTAACTAATAATCAATTTTTATATACTTATTAAAATATATTGTACTTAACATATATTTATTCTTATTTTAGATGAATAAAGTAAATACTTTTACTTTTTTAACCAAATATTTTTTATAAATATCATTATGAAATATTAAATATATTACATAAAATTTAGATTTTAAAAAACGTTCTTTGTATAATAAAAACTTCATATACAAATTTAAAAGAGAGTTAACATTTTATCTATAAATTTACTAATAACATAATTTCAGGAAAAAACAAATAATGGAAAATAAATAATTTCACGGATGATAAAATTCCATTAAAAATTTAAAAATTTAAATAATTCAAAGCCTATTCATAGTACTTCCTATTTCATTCAAAAACTCGAAAACTCTAAAATAACACAAAGTTTTCCTTAATTTAGGAAAATTATTATCCTTTGACCTTCGGACCACACACAAGATACTTACTCATTATTGTATGTATGAAACCAAGCATATGAGTATCTTTTATTAAAATATTATGCTCTGAGCGAATGCACAACGTAGTAAAATTTTCTTTTTTCAAAAGTAATACATACAGATCTAGCAGATAATTTCTGATGAAAGAAACGGAAGTAGGAGGGGTGAAATGAAAAAAAATTGCAAGTTCAAATTGTTAAATTTCGTATTTTAGGTGTAATTATCTTCGAAAGTTCTGTCTTTTAATTTTATTCTCTATGAAATGTCGGTCTTGAAAGTTACTGCAAGCTGTATGTGATATTCCCTTTTTGAATTGCTAAACAAGCAACTATTTCGTTGTAATAAATAGAAACATAAAATATGTATTTTATATTTTTTACAAAATAGTTTTAATATTTTTTTGTTAACTATCTCTGTTGATTGTTATTCCAATAAAACAGAATAATTTGTGTAGATTTTTAAAAGAATAGAATATTTCTTTTCAATTATTTATAGAAAAAATTACAATTAACTTGCATGAAGATAGATTTCATTTGGCTATCGCCTATAAGTTTCGTTGATCATTCATCCATAAAAAAATACTCTACTACATCTCTGAAAACAAATTTTGAATCATTTGAATATTTCTGAAATTTTGTTATCATTCAAAGAATCAGTGAAATGTATATATAAACTATAACTTCACCAAAGCACATAAAACCTTTTTAGTATCAGTGTATACCTGAATTACCGTTCGAACGATCGGTTGTGGAGTTTGTTGATATCACTGTTGGTAAATTTACTTTCTTAAACGTGGAAGCGAGACATGCAATTCGATACGAATACGGAAATAAAACAAAATTCCTTAAAAATAACTCAGAGATGAGCATCATCATCGAATGATTCTATTTCCGCTTCTCGTCATATTGCGATTTTTTTAACATCAAGGCGTCAAACATAAATGGGAAAGTAAGATATTTTCCCCCTTTCTTCCCTATTTTATCACCTTTTATACAGAGAAATCATACGCGTCAGTGATTGTCAGAACCATATTTTTCCGTTCATTGGCACTATCTAATCCATAGGTCACTGTTAATGGCTATTCAATTGTGTAAATACAATTAGGGTGAGTTTTCAATCCTTCCAACTTCATGTTAAGCGATGCGTATGAATCGACACTTTTTTCTTTCTTATTTTTTATGTTCCTTCACACTTTTAGGGGGTTTTAATATGGTAATTGAGCTTAGATAGGATCTAAACTATCAATCCAGCAAATTTCACAATGCGCGTTGAGTTTTGATTTAAATCAATTTTTGAAAGGAATAGATAGGAAAGGATGAGATACATAGAGTAGTATATATGGCAGTTGTATTGATAAAGAAATGAATATAAAAGAACTTGATGTATAGTTTCTTTTAACGTATTAATACCGATGTAATAAAATATGAATGTTACTTTCTAAATTAATTTTTTTTATAAAATTTGTATATTATCTTCCTCTTTTCATGCATATAACCTAAACAAATTTTCAAATATCTTTATTACAATTTTTACTAACAGTTTTATCACAGTTATTCAAAACAATACCGTATTTAAAAAAATCAATTTAAGCTATTATTAGATAAAATTTTAATTGAAAAATATTCCTTCCTCTTATATATTCATGGCAACTAAATAAATGATTTCTTTTAAAATACACAGGAAGCATTCTATTTCTTAGAAAATATTTAGAAGTAAGTATAATTTATATTTATTAGAGTGGTTTCAAAATTAGCTAACCATCTTTTTTGTAATTGTGTTAATAGAATCCGCTTAATACACTCTCCCAAATTTTACACTGATGCATGGATAATTTAAAATTGTAGATATACACTATAAAAACAAGCAATAATTATTCAATTTATTCTGCATTAATTTTATAACCAGTTACTTAAAGATATCATCAAAAAAATATATTAATAACACATTTTCCCTAGTTAAATTATTTATAAAAATGATTAAAAATAAAAATTTTCCGATAAATTATTTATAAAAAAAAACGAAGAATGTTTGCAAAAAAAAATTGTTTTTGCTAAACTCATATTTTCATAATATTAACTAATATTCACGCAATATACGCTTCGAAAATCCTTTATTTCCTAGATTTCCATAAACTAGTTGTAATGTCTCTTATATTTATCAAAACAACTCATGAAACAAATTATCTCATTCTAAACACGAAGAATAAAGAAATTCCGCTACTCTTGAAGGGAATTTTACAAAATTACGCGTCTAAAAACTAGTTAAAGAGCTTTAACTTTCGTCCCGAATCTAGTCACTCCTCAATCGGTTTACCGCTCGTTTGAGCTGCTGGAAGTAGTTGGCATTCCAATTTCTTTCTCCTCTATTTCATTACCGTTTCCACCTTTCGCGGTCAAGTTCAACTTTCTCAAGATCTATCTACAGTCGTTTTGAAAGGAGTTTAAGGAAGTGAGAACTCATCTGACAGCAAAGCAGGTGAACTATACCACTTTTCTTAAATGTCTGAGGATGAACTTTCTGACGGATGGGGAGAGGCACATCAAGAGAATACGTTTTGACATTTAAGTATGTTAATTTGTAAAGCGATACTTAGATGAAATGAATTAACGCGCACAACAGGAAGAAACGTAGAAATTATATATGAGAATGTGTTTCTTTGTGGGTTTCGCATAAAATTTAGAATTTCTGTTTCTAAATTTTACAGAAATTTCAGAAACAATCACGATCAAATACGTTGTTTTTAAAATAAAAAATATTATACAAATAATATTTTAAACATTAAAATTTTTTTTAAAATACCTGTTCTTTTATACAAAATTGATGTTTTATTTAAAGAAGATAATTTTCCTGCTAAATGCATTCATTATAATTTTTTTAGTGTATTGTTTGGGGGAAAAGAATATTTTTAAAAAAGAAACCTTAGTTTATCATTGATGGAATTTAACTTTCAAAAATAGTAGCAATACTAGCATGATAATTAAGTTTGGGTGTATATTTTTGGGCTGTACTGTTTCCTTTGTTGGTATCGTTCACGACAGAAATTGGCCTTGACCAAGCATGATAGGAGCTCTATTTTGTCCAATTCTATAATCATTGCATAAGTATAGCTCACTCAATTTCATTGTTTTCCTTCTTAAATTATACAGCGGTTATACACACACAAAACAACACTTTTTACTAATTCAACGATGTATATGTGAAAACCACAATCACCAGAGGAGTGAATGTATTAAGAATTTGAATCTCTAAATTTTTTTTAAAAAAATTCTCGCAACCGTTAAAAATTTCATCAGGATTCTTCGAAAACACGATCTGTTTTATTCTTACAGTCTAACGTGGAAATCGAGGTATAGTAAAAGTCCAAAATACTCTTGATGTTATGAAAGTCTGCGCGAGATTTTATTCAGTTTCAAAAGACCGGCATTGCAACATTTCTCCAGACGGCAAAACCACTTGAATGTAGGTAACTGAGAAAAGTGTCAAGCGAACTATATGACTCACTGCATTAATAATATTCATAAACCATTTCTTTACAATATCTACTATCGTATTCAAATGTGAAAAGCTGAATTCATGGTAGCGTAATTGGGTGAGATCCTGCATACATCAGTTTCAAGACAGAGTTTTCTCTATAAAACCGTTGCATGCGAATTTTATTCAACCTTCACTCTCTTTCAAATATACTTTTATTTTTTTTTAATATTTAGAAATGTACATAGCTCTAGGAGAAAAGAATAACTGAAAAGGTATCATTCACAATTTTTCCGCGCTCAACTATAACGTGGGGATGATAAACATTCTATAAAAATGTATTAATTATTTTTTTTAATTCTATAAAACACTCTATTCATCAAATAACGAATTGCACAATTTCAAATAAATACCAATAAAAAAATATTTCGAAAAAATGTAATCAATATTCACCAAAATTATTGGATTTGAAATTTTCGTTCAATTAATGTATACATACAAATACTTTTTACAAAAATAATTGACTAATATATAATTGAAATATGGTTTATGAGTGTTATACGACACAAATTTTTAAACATGCTTTTCGGAACTAGTTATTATTTTCACAACCAGTTCCGAAAATTTAGAAAAGTAATACTTCATTAAAATATATAGTTAAATATTAGCATAAATTCTCGAATAAGTACTTTATAGAAAATTGACTAATCAATGTAAAAAGTTTAGTTAGTTTGAAGAAATATAAAAAAAATTTCTAAATGTATATTCATTATAACAATGAAAATTTTTTCCTCTATATGGAGTAGAATTTAGAAATGTTCATCTAGCACAAATGACGTAAATTAATGCCTGAATAACGTACAGAATTTTGGAAAAGTTTTTTAAGCGCGCACTGGTAAAAATAGTTGAAATTTTAGTTATACCTTCATGAATGCAAAATTTATGAATTCGAATATCACAATCTCAAAATCAATAATTACAATCAATAGTATATAATTCACTGACTTTCAATGCTATAAAGTTTTAAGTACCAATATTCAGAATCTAAAAATGACATCAATATGATTTTTTTATCATACTCTTGAAATATAAATTTCGAAGCATAATATTACAATTAACCTTAACCCACAACATGAAAATAGATAGATTAATTGATAACAATTCTAATTCGGAAGAGACCATTAGAGGAAACCATTCACGCGAATCAATTACCCAATTTATGAATTGATAAAGATTCATTCCACTCACCTCAAACTTCCTCGAGAAGAAATCGTTTCTTTATCTAAAAAAAGGCACAGTCCAAAATAAAACAGGTAATTCAAAGGAATCTATTAAGCTTCAGTACTTAGAGCTGTTTTTCACGACTCCAGATGGCAGAATTCATTTAAGAAACCGAAACAATAGGAAGAGAGAGCAAAAAAGGTGAGAGAGTGATCCTCGCGTCTGCTTGGAGAAATGATGGAAAGTTCATCTTCCGACGACTCGCGTCATGAAATCAAGAGTCCAGAACCTTGCGAGAAGTCGGATTCAGGTTTAAATAGCAGCAGAACCCGCCTTCGGCTTCTGGCTTCTCTATTGGATGAGATGTGCTCTAAGGGCAAGACGAGACGGGCGTCGGGGTTGGAAGTAGTGTGGACACTGCTGCACGTCATGTGGTTCCGTTTGAGGGGGGACCAACCTGATGTCGAACTTTTTCTTATCTCTTCCCCTTCTTTTATTTATTTTCTTCTCTTTTCTAACTTTCTTGTTCCTTCTTCTCCCTTTCCCCTGTCTACCGAATGGTGGTAAGGCACTTGTTCGGTCTCGCTGCCCCTGGACCTTGGTGCAAGTAAACATTTTTCCTACCGGGGACTTCGGGCGTTTCCATTATTTTCCCATTAATAGCGACACATTCGAGAAATTGAATCTGAATGTTATGTAATGGAAGCGGGGAATTTTAAAGACACCCTTTTTCTGCGGTTAATAGCAATTTTAAATTCTAGTAAAATAGATTCATTTGTGGTTGGTAATAATTCGGGTTTGATCAATTTCAGTGAGATTTGAACAGATTAGTTATTTCAGACAGCTACTGTGTAGCTTGTACTACCCTTTTGATTTCTTCATTCAAAATTAAATTTAAAATGACTAATCAATCTATTTTAAAAATGATTTAATTTCTTTTATTTTAAGTATTCTTTTGAAAAGTAAGGAATATATATATATATATATATATATATATATATATAACTAATTTTGAATTACATTTACTTCCAATTAAATCGTATTTGTAAACATTTTTCATTGTATTCATTCCCAAATTGTTTGAGTGTGCATTTTATGTATGGGATTATTATTTCTAAAATAGACTTTTTATGCATGGGAAGCTTTTTCAAATGTTAAATATATATTTTTCCCATTTCTGTTGTACCCCCCCCCCAAAAAAACACATTTTATATACGGGAAAAATTGATTTTTAGTCAACATTTTGCTTGTCTTCTGCATTACAAGTCATTCATTTTCTGAACAGTTTAAAGAATCTTATTCGAATACCGAATAAAATTTCTTGGCAATATAACAATTTCGTTAGCAGTATCCTGACATTTTCCAATGATATAATATTTCTAAATATACCATGATTATATTTTAAAAACATATAAAGATTAGAGATTACATGTTTATACAACATTACATCGGGAAACGTTCCTTGATAGATTAGATTCAGTTTAATACTTCCAAAAAAAAGATGCCATAAGGATTATTGAAGAAAAATGAGTAGTTTAGACAACAAAACCGTAATACAAATGAATATCATCATTCATATAATCATTCATAATAAAAAATATTCCTTATTCAAATGCATAAATAAATTGATTAATGTACTCTTCCATCAATCAAGTATGAAGGACACATAATCCCCCCCCCCTCTCCTTTAAATTTAAAAATTATGGAAATTCTTAATTCCTTTTTTCCTTAAGTATCATGTCAATGATTTCACGAATTTAAAGCCGATATTTTAATGTCACACTCCTTATGATAGGTGATAGAAGCTTTCAATGAATTATGCTTATTAAAAAAGTTTTAATATTCAACAACAACTTTAATACAGTAAGAGGATAAATTTATTAAAGATATTGAAATTTTTTAGTTCCCTCTTATAAAATATGTATACATATTCAAGTATTTTTTTCTTTCCATACTGCTCTCGAGTTCGGAGGCGTAATGGAGAATATTAGCCCCCCTGCTAAGTCAGGTTTTGGACCCCAAGCCGGATCATACAAAGGATTGCAAAACCATAACATCAGGCATTGGGCTCCCCCTCGATGCGGTGGTGTACATTAGCCATTGTCCGAGTTACACGTAAAAATATCCATTCAAAAGTAAAAATTTGTCCTTAGTAAAAGTAACACACTGAATTTCTGAAGATTTTTATCTTACTAATAACATCTAATCTCTATAAGTATATTTCCTCAAATTCAGATTAACACAGAATATCCTTTTAAGGAGTAATGCTGTTAACATTGATTGCATTTGTATTTGCTTTATTATCTACAATTCAAAGTTCTTCGCAAACTCAGAAATTAGCAAGCAGCAATTATAAAGTAGATTATCAATATATACGATTGGAAAAATTAACTATCTAGATTATTAGAAACTAGACTTGATGCGCTTACTTAATTTCTATTGTATTTAATTTATTACATTATTACAGAAAATATACCGCCTTATTTTAAAAAACAAATCTATGCATCAAAATTCTATTCCCAAAGGCTGAATATGTTAAAAAGCAATATTTTATCAACAAGCCTTTCCTTTAGGTTACGATCTTACTAACTACCAATCATTTACCCCACATCCTTCCAGTTATTCTCAGAGACAAAATTATTACAAGGGTACTTTACGTAAAACACAAGAAATTACACGAGAAAATGACAAGCAAATGATCAAGACAGACATCTTACTTACATAATCGCCGCTAATGCTGTACTGCGGTTCTTTTGCCGAACAAATGGAATATACACGAGGAACACCGTTTGAAAGCTCAGCGAGCACTCGAAACCTTCAATGGAAGAATATGAAATGACATCATTATGAAACTTTCCTGTTGACTCGTGTCATTGTTTGAAAAAAAAATCCGCGTAAATAAGAATAAATCTTAACGGTTACTGAATCTGGTATTTTCCCGGTTCGGTTTCCAGACAGGAGTTATAGTTACAAAACTCAGCTTTCACTTATGATGATAGGAGATACCCATGCAAATTTTATCAGCAAGTAAATAGCTTACATTTTTTGAACAAAATGTATGTTCCATTGAGGAAAAATTGTTTTAATTTTAAGTTTGGTGATATCGCCTCTTAAAACTGGACATATACTTGTTTTCCTCAACTGATGAACAATGTAAAACAACGCTTTCAGTTAGTGTCTAGAGGTGTGACTAGTGTTTGATGCTTTGTGCAAGTTGAGATGTATTTTTGTTTGCTGTCTTATTTTATTAATCAGCCTTCTTTTTTTAAAAAAAAATATCATACTGCACAAATAAATATTATATCCCATCATCAAAATTCCCTCTCGAATAAATTTAATCTGTTTATTTATAAACAATATTGAAATCAACCTTAATAATCTTAGGTAACCGCTATGGAAACTATATTATATGTTAAATCATATATTTTTCTTAAATGTATTTTATAGGTAAATTTTAGGGAAGATTTTGATATAATAATTATTTATTCCATCAGTTTAAAGGATATTTGACAATTTTTTTTAACATTAGGAGAACTACAACAAATGACTTGACAAAATTGTAATGAAAAAAATTAATTCGTTTGTGATTCAAGCCATTTTTTATTTCTCCATAAAACTGCATATATTCTGCATAAATATTTATCAAACAGTTAAAAATTATGAATATAGGAGTGTTTGTAACTACTAAGTATAATATGTAATTAAATAATGAAAGGAAATAAGAAAACCATCACTAAACACATTTTATTTTCACCTAAGAATTGTATTGAGGCAAAACCTCTCAAACGGTATTAAAAAATAACATGTAGAGAATTATTTATACCTTCTTTTAGTTAAAAATGTTCGAGAAATTAAAATAAAAAAGCTATTGCTGCTAGATTTTAGGTTAGACTATGGTTTGAAAAGCCTTTTGTTAGATTTTTCGGAGCACTATTAACCATTCTGTTAATAAGAGATAAATACGCAATATTAAATCTTATCCAACACTTATATATATATATATATATATATATATATATCACATATACACTCATTTATATATATATATATACAGTGGCGCACACACAAGGGAGGAGGAGAGGAGGAGGTCCCCAAAACTGGATCTCCCCTCCAAAACCCTTGATTTTATTTCGATTCATTATAATCCTATGTGTATAGTACGTAAAATTTAATTAAGTATTTATGATTAATAATTAATTTTATTAATTTATTCTAATTATTTATTCAATAAATAATTTTTGCTGCTCTTGTTCCCTAAAATCGACAAAATCAAAAGAATATGTTGGGCAGTGTATTGTAGCATAAATAACGAAAATGGTGGGCAGTTCGACCCTGGACCCCCCTTCCCCTTGAACAATTCTTGTGTGCCCCACTGTATATACATATAGTTACTATATAGAATAATATATTCCGTAATATACTTTTCCCATATACTTTTCCTTTCCATCAATTTATTTAACATATACAAATGACTTCCTCATAATTTTTTGTTTCACCGAGAGAGAGAACTACAATCTTCCTGATAACTGCCTGCCATTTTTAGAGTTGTCTAGGTGACCGTGATATCCAGCACAGAGCGCCAGTGATACTAAAACAGTTCCAAACAACATTCGATCATTTTATCGCCCCCATGATCACTTTACCTATTCACATACTTTTGAGCATGAAAATTGCTATACATATTAATCTCAATACAACGCTTACCGACAGTCATAATTCCCCATAACTAACGAATCGGTTCGTCGCTTTTAGCAGTGACAAGATGCTCAGTGAGATAGATTCATTCATTTTTGTTGCAAAACGATTTTTATAGCTGTGTCGCTCTCACCTACTCTGATGAGTAATGAGAAGCAATTTGAACGAGTCAGCACGCACGATGAACTTTCACGCCACTAATTGGGAGGATTTGTTTTCAATAAAGACACGCGTGCGAGACCGCAAAGAGTTCAAGTGATGCGTTGAGAGAAATAGATGGATTGAAGACTGCTTACCGCCAATTTTCTAAACCACTGCACAGCCGCGTACTGCTCCACTCGATCGCTAATCAAGGCGTGTCGGCCTAGCAAGGTCTAAAACAATTCGGTAGCGGTTTGCGAAGGGGGGGGGGTGAGAAGTTTTATCGAACTCATTTTCAGCTTCTGGATGATTCGATAAATAAAAATAAAGTCGTATTTTGGTGGCTTTTAAAAAAAAATTCCACTTTCACCTTCTTCGAAATTTGGAATTAAAAAATAAATGCTTGTTTTCTCATAAATATCAGTTCAATATAGCTCAAAATTTCTTAATTAAAAGTAATTAATTAAGAGTGTTAATTTTTACATGTAATTTTGGGAAAATATGTATATAACTAAGGAAACTTAAAAATTTATACAATACATATTACATTGATTGATAAAACTACAAACAGCCAAGTTTGTAAACGTAATTTTTTTTTATCACATAGGCCCTATAACCAGCAGGAATTAAATCCAGCTTGTAATTCGGAAAGGTATTTTAAGGTCGGAATTTCGGAAAGGGTGAGTTCCTCTCACACATTTTTTTAACTCTACATAATGAAGCCAAAATATCCTTACCCTAATAATTGCTATTTTAGTTAAGATTAATTTCTTTTTATATTACTTGGATGTTAGTTACCCTTCCGTATTTTTAATATGGTTATATAAAGGTATGGGAGTATAGTTTCTTCATACAATTATGCAGTTTTAAAAACATGAGTTAGGCTGGTAAGGAAATGATTTATGAATCCCTGTGACTGTTGATTATACTCATCCAGATACTGTTGTCATTTTCTGCATAGTTTTTTTTTTCAATGGCCAGGGTTGCAAAAGACCACTACACCACAAGGTGGTAAAAACAAAAATAAAAATAGACAAAACAAAGTAGGAAACAACAAAGTGGCGAGAAAAGTCTATGAACCCAATAAATCCCTAACTTGCCAATAGAGATCACGCAAAGAGGAGCCCTTTAGTGCTGGACAGCGGTGAATGTGGTCAGCATCCATGTCCTCCCTAATATCACAGAGCTTGCAGAAGAGGCCTGTGCAACTTGACTTCGATTAAGATGTTTGAGGAGACAGTGGTGTCCAGTAGCCAGAAGAAACTCGGCAACTGCTTTACATCTTGACCAATGTGTGTTCTGTAAAGTTCTAGGTGAGAAAAAGGCAGTCACACAATTCTCCCAATTGTATCCCAAATATGCACTCTAGAGATGTGTGGAAATTTGGCTGACTGATTCACTACCATTGAATATCTTCGCTTTCCAAAAAGTCTCCGGCCAAATGAGCCCTACGTTTACAAGTGTTATCATCCATCAAAATGAAATCAAGGCTATTTGTACTTTGAAAAGGAGAGCATGAGGCTCCCACTGTCAAAAGTTAGGGAGGTTTGTGAACCCGTCCAACATGATACTTTCCCAAACAATCAAATTATCGATATCATTTTGATTTATTTCTCGGATGTTGGAAAACACGTAGTGGGTCTCGAGCTCCCTCCAGATGAAAGTACATCAAGAATCAGAGGTTGGAATATATTTGGACTTTTAACAGTAAATAGATTTTTCTCCGTGATTCCTTTTCCAATATCGATTTTTTTTTTGTGCCATGCTAAGAGGGCTCATCTGAGAGAAAAAGTAAGTTGTACGCAAACATCAGGTCTTCTTGAAACAGATATCTGGAAAAAGTAACTTTTGAAACTTAGAATCGAGTGGCTGTTCGAACAGATGAACACGAGACAGTGTAGAAAATGTTGCACCTTTTGGTATACCTCGCTGTAAAGAGAAAATTTCGATCTTCATGAATCTAATGAGTCTTTATAAATGTAATTTTTGACTAACCCCAACCACAGATCTTCATTCTATGTAGTTTCGGTCTCATTTAACTATGTACTTCAGCTTGCCCTTTCTCAAGTCTTGAAACAATTCACTATCTCAAAATTCATTATCCAAATGTTGATGGTTATCCATTTTACCTGTTAGCCTTTAAATTTCCCTGAATGTTGGGGAAAAAATACCATGAAAGTCTCCGAGAATTGCGAACGCACAAAGAGGGCGCGTGCACTATAAAATCGATTATCCCTGCCACCACCTTTACCATTGATGTTCTCTCGTGTGTACAACAGTGGTGTACACTAGAGTACATCAGTGAACATCAACGGCTTACACTACAGTGGGGTTTGGGGCTCGAAAGCTCTCCCAAACATCAAGATATTTTAAATTTTTAGTACAAAAATTTAACCTAGGGGCTTTCGTCTACGTGTTGTTTAACTGTACCCCCTCCCATAAAAGTATCCTGGGTACACCACTGGTGAACAATTACGTATTCGACATTCTTTGGAAGCTTTGGTTGCTTCTTTTTAATTGATACTTCTTGAGAAATTCGCATTAATATACAAATTCTCTTACTTTGAACGAAAGGTACATTGGCGTATTTACTAGTTTAAGTATTATAATAAGGTATTTTTGTAGTGGTGGATTTCAAGCGGTCATGGCCACAAACTCGTGGCTGGTAAGTTGTACTGAGTTCGAATTCTGGCCTACTGAAGACCTGCCATGTAGGAAGGCTGATGCACGTTATATCTGTCTCTCTCGTGGCTACAAGTAATCTTGTTAGCGTGGTGTAGAAGTTAAGAGATTGGTATTCCAACTCAGATATCGTCCTTACTTAACTGAGGTTCGAAATTACGAGGTCAACCGGTTTCAAAATTTAACAATTTTCTTTTAAATTTTATTGAGTAAAATAGAACCTCTTTTCAGATACACATTTGTCGATTGTAAGGGTATTTTGTTTAATCTCAATTCTATAGTAATTTTGGGAGATGATTTATTGAGTGAGGGCTGTTTGCGTGCACTTTGATCTTTAATAACCCCTAAAAATCAAGGATACGTTTAAATCAATTGACCTTCAACTTGTTTTTCCACGACTCCACCTTTGAATGGCCACCAAGAAAAAATTCGTGATAAAAAAAATAGACAGTAACATCAAAACAATTAAATAATGATTATTCGGAAAGTTTTGATTTCGAATCATGGAAATTTTTTTTAATTAATTCCGAGAGCTGCATTGTGGTAAAACATAAGTTTGATGAAATGTTGCTTTATTTATTTTAAATAACATTTTTAATTATTTCCGAAAGAAAATAAACGAAGAAAATTTAAGTTAATTACATATATACAGTCGACCAATTTAGCCATATAAAAAAACGCTGCCAATTCCAAAAAAAAAGTCGCCAAACGCTCTGTTATTTTTATTGTTATTATTATTGTGTTGGAACATACGCAGGATTGGTTTTCACTGTTGGCTTTATATCGCGGCATTTGGCGACGTCTGTTGATTTGATGAAATTGCCCAACCAGCGTTGATACGTTAGTATCTAAATAAATAAAATTATTAATATATTTTTGGTCTTTCAAAAAACATTTGCCTAAAATTTTTTTATTGCTAATACATGTGCATTAAAATTTAACTAATATCTGCAATGAAACTTGAAACAAGTCAACTAATGTAAAAGCGAGAATTTTAAAGTATGTATTGCTAATCGTAATCAATAATATTTTTAGCATGAAAAATTTCAACACAAATAATTTATTTATTTATTTACGGCTTAAATTCAGTACAACTTTTTTTTTGCTTGAAATATTATTATTAGCTATAATAAATAAGTATATAATTTACATATTTACTTGTTACATTTAACAAGAATATAAATGTCAGGCAAAGTAAAACATTAGATTAAAAAGTAAGTAAACTATACAACAATAAAGGGCAGTGAGATTTCATTTTTTCCCCAATTAACGATGTTCATTTTCTGCTTTTACTAATATTAATTTTTGATTAATATTAGTCAATTTTATTACGTAACATATTTTAACTTAATAAACTAGCCATAACTCATATTTTCATATTAGAAACAAAACTTTTATTTAAATATAAAAGTAATTTAGAAAAACATAAACATATTAATATACAATTTTATAAACTTTCATTTCATCAGGATTTTTAGAAGTATTAAATAACATTATACTTCACCAAACTAAAAATGCTTTTTTACTTTCATCTGAAATAAAATACACTTTTTTGAAAATCACTCTTAACTATATAATACATTTAAGTCCGTAGTACGATAATAAAATTGTATTCTTGTGTATGTTTTTAATGATTAAAAGATGCAGATTTGTGTTTAGGGGAAATTATGTAAACAATTGCAATGAAATCGTGAAATACTCCAACTTAATAAATTTTTAAATCTAGAAACAAACATTATTTCACTATCAAAGCAGTTTACATCATTTGTGATTAAAATTTAAAGAAATGAAATAGACAAATTTATAATTTTACTTGATCATCTCATTTTGATTCTAAGACAGAATGGCTCCCTTGTAAAAAATTTTAATATATTGAAATATATTAAATATATTATTTAATATATTTGGAGTAAAAAAAATTTTTTTTTCTTTCATGATAAAACTTTTTACCCTAGCTTTCCATCATCGAAATGTAAATAAAATTTTAAAGTACCATAAATAAATTTAAAGCATTTTTCCGTATTTTTTATGAAAATGGAATTACTTACTGGAACTACCTGACAGGGGGAAGGAAGTTTAAAATATGCCCAAACATCCCAAATACACTTGATAAACCAATGCAGCCAATAAAAATGAAGCATCCAGTTGAAGAAATTTTAACTATAAGTAGCTTGAAAGAAAAAAATATATTTCACAAATTGAATTCTCAAAACAAATACCTTATTCCTTTAAAATACAGTTATAGTTTCTCAGAAAAATATACTAAAAGTAGTAACACATGTCAAATAAAGTGTGAATGAACTTGTAGTTGGAATATGGAAGAAAAAGAAATAAGTCAAATTTTTAACTCGGTTGCGAGATATTTTTTAACCTAAGTTCCGTTATCTAATTAATGCATTCAAATATCTCCTAGAATCGCATTATTGTGAACAGTGAGTCTTTTTAGCGCGTTTTTCATGTAGTGGAACAAAAGCGCTATTAGGACGCAAATTTCGTCTTCGTCTTCGTTCCATATTTTGTCGTACCTTTTTCTAAGCAACCCATTGACCTCGGGTTTTCGGCATTGGGTCGCATTTGTGCCCTAGATGAGCCGAATCATATTTAAATTTAATCATTTTTAATTCTTTTTTAAGTACAGTACACACACTACTTTCTGTTAGTAAAAAGTTCATTAGTTGCATTATTGTAAAATACAACACGTGAAAAACGTGCTAAAATTACTTGGCCATGCCAATGATTGATATATTGTTTCTTTCTTTCGTGATGTTAGCACCTTTAACTTTATCAGAAAAATAGTGTGGATCATTTTACTAAATAATTTTTCTATTTAATTTGAAATCACGAAAAATATTTCGTAAAATATTAAAAGAAATTACGTGTACACATATGAGTGTATCAATATATAGGCACACAGGATTTTTTCAATGAGGGGGGGGGGACAGCGTCTAAAGTCCACCATTCTCGTATTATGCTCCAATATGCTACCCAACAAATTCTTTAGATTTTGTCGATTTTCGGGAACAAAAAACAATAAAGAATTAATTATTGAATAAATAATTAGCACTAATTAATAAAATTAATTATTTATTACAAATATTTCATTAAATTTTTTGTACTTTATACATAAGATTATAATCTATTGAAAAAAAATCAAGGGCTTTGGGGGGGGGGGGTTGGAGCCGAGGACTTCCCCCCTTGTGTGCGCCATTGGTGGTTATCAAAACAATAGAAACACCTTAGATCAGTTCTCAAAATTCCAGCAGTTGCAGCAAAATTTTCATTCATAATTTTTATCGCGCTCCCCCCCCCCAATACTATAACAATGCATTGAATCTAATAATAAAGTACTTTGATGTAAAGCTCTAATACAATTTAATTATATAGTGTACAAATGATCAGGATAAATATTACATTTTTGTACATGTTACTTTTAAGTAATGGATATTTTTAATGAATTACTTTTAAATAATATATTCTCTTATAAAATATTTTATTTTCAACTTTTTGATATGCTCTGTAGGGTTACCACAGTCACAAGCGCGCCTCAAAGTTTTAGAATCGCTGCCTTAGATTTATAAAGAATCCTTTATTAGTAAAATGTAGGACCGACTTTGGCATGTAATACAGCCTAGATTCGCCGAGGAATCCATTCATAGAAGTGCTGGATAGTGTTTTGAGGAATATTGTACCGTTCTTTATGGAGATATAGCGAAAGTTCTTGAAGAAATACTGGTAATGGACGCTCTAAAACAGATCGTAAAGGCTCAATTATTTTGATTTCGGGTGACTGTGCGGGCCAAGGAAGATGTTTGACTTCATCCTCGTGTTTCTCAAACCCTGATTGAACAAATCTCGCTGCATTATCATCTTGAAAAATTTAATCTCCAGCAGGAAACAAAGTTTACACCATGGGATGGACGTGGTCAGCTGAAATTTCTCTATACTTCACTTCAGTAATCCTTCCTTTCAGGGTTAGGACTGGTCAAGCAGAAAACCAGGACACGGCTGCCCATATCATGGCAGATCCACCTCCATGCTTGACAGTTGGAAAGAGACAAACACGTCATACGCTTGTGCAGGTGTTTTCCAAACGTGCACTGTCCTATTTTAGGAAAAAGTGTAGAAGACGATTCATCAGACTGTATTACTTTCTTCCATTTATCAATTAATCAGGTTTTGTGAATGATGTGAAACCACTATAGATTTTTGGCATTAACATCTGTGACAAATGGCTTGGGAATTGCTGCTCTGTAGTAAATGTTCTGTTTGGGAAGGTGCTTTCCATTTGAAATCATTGACACTGGAAAATCCAGAAGCTGATTGAACTCTGCAGTTTTTCAATTTTTGCTACAGTTATTCGCTTTTTAGACACAACAATCCACTTCAATACCCATAGGTCTCTTTCACTGAGCTTCTCTTTCCGTCAACACTATTTTGCTGTGTAGAGCTTATCTTCCCACGCTGTGTGTATGGTGTCGCGACTTGGACACCATACATCTAGAAACGTCTTAATGTTTGGATGTTTCGGTAACACTTGCTCCACTAGACAGGCTCCTACAATTTAGTCTCTAAAAATCTGTGAGGTCCGACCTTTTACGCTTTTGAAAAAAATCCAAGACTTTCAGAACTTTTCTCTCAATAATGCTACCAGAATATATACATTTTTATTTATAAAAAAAACCCTGGAGGCTATTATTATATTTTAATGCTTACGAAACGCATTCAAAAATGCCAATTTTGAACTAAGGTGTTTCCATTATTTTGATAACCCCCCACCTGTGTATATAGCCCATATACACTTAAATATATATCCCTCTGCATCTTTTCATCTTATTGTATACATAATCCAAATTTTATTATATTCTATAATTAACTAATTTAAATTACGTCAAATGTCTGTGTGTTTGGGGAAGATCGCGTGTTTTTCTGATATTTTGGATGTAGTGTGGTCTGGATGTAATTGTGACCTCTTAGGACTTAAGGAAACCAAGTTGATAACAACTTTTTATATATGTACGGTGGTGTTTAGACATCACTATTCCCAGAAGATATTTACAAAACATAAAGAAAAAAGCTTTAACATGAAAACTAAGCCCTCCGTATAAAAAAGCTGATGCACTTTAAATCTGTCGAGGATCAAAGTCATTCATTTGGCTTGGTGTAGAAATTTGGAGAAGGGTGCCAGCTCAGTTGTTATACCCGGATATTGACCAAAGATCAAAACTACGAAGACAGTCACCAATAGCTCTCGTATTACTTCAGAGTGATGTAAATTAAAATTAAATTAGCTTAAAATCAAGCTACATGAAAACACGTAAGCGTGACTTATGACGGACACAACGCTCTCTTTTTCAATCTAAAGTCCTTGGTCTATCAAAGAAGTTTAGAGAATGCTCTTTGATCACATAATTTTAGTCTTTTCACACTAAAACTACGTATCACGTGATGTCCTAAAGAGTTCTGGTCCAAAACGAATTAAAGAAAAGTTCTATAAATATAATCTCTCTCTCTATCTCTTTCTCTCTCCTCTCTCTCTCTCTATATATATAAAGTGAGAGAAAGAGGGAATATATTTACATAAATAAATTTTAGAATGTATTCTTTCATTTTTATAATGGGCTATTTGATCTCTGAGAGTTTAAAAATAGAAACGTGTACAACTTAATGTAATATTCGCTTAGTAAATGCTTTGATTTCACTGACATCTTATTTTCTGACAACTTTAAATCAAATAAAAGTAAATCAAAAAAATATTCATCGTCACATTTTATTAATTTTTTGTAATTCAAAAAGGAAATATCTTCGGGTTTTAATGCTATTTTTAACCGACATTTGTTAATTTCCATGGTTCAAATTAAATACTAATAATATATGTATTGAGTGATGATAAAACCACTCTTATTCGCAAAATATGAACTCAACATATTTGTAATTGCTGTGATAGTATGAACACATTTTGTATTATATTACAGACAATAAATACTCTTTCATTGTTATTTTTAAAAGGAATATGCTTAATTTTATAGCATAATCAAAAACATTTAGTTATTAAATATAAAAAAATTCATTTATAATTATTAGTATAGTTCTATAATAATTTTATTTATTATTGCAGGCTTAATGATATGAAACCTGCTTTTTACAGCTATTATTATTATTATTATCATATTAATAAATGATGTATACTTATGTAAAATTTCATCAATTGGAAATTATTAAATATTATTATAAAGAAAAAATGTTTAATTATGAAAACATTCATTTATAGTTAATAAATAAAAATATAACTTCATTTACCTTTGCTCGTAAAAAAATCTAATTAAATTAATTATTTCAGAAATTTTTACTATTGTATTTTTTACTTTAAACCTTTTATATTATTATTTTCATATTTTACTGCTACATTTATTCTTAATTCTTAATCATTCAATGTATTCTTATTTTAAGTCTTGTTGATTTGATGGTTATTATAAAGAAACAACGATTTTTTTTATTTATGGTATTTTGAAAATACTTGGTTCCTCTACAATATCAACTATTCTACAAATAAGAAACCGCATCCTTTTTTTATTAGAAAATTATGTTATAAAACTTTAAAAAAATGTTTTTAAAATAAGCATTTTTATTTTATAAACTTTTTTTAATATTTACTTTGTCAAATAACAGTTGAATCAGTTTTATATAGCATGATATATTGTATAATTCATGTAATAAAATTACATAAAAATATATCTATTAAATAATATAAAACACTTCGCTTTTAGTCCAAGTTCCAAAAGTTTTTATTTTTTAGAACTTTTGTTCAATTCAAATCCTAAATATTTCGATGAACCAAGGAAATATTTTGATAGTAACTTAAGTTAAAGTTAGAAAAAAAGTGTTATTTAAATTTATAATAGATAACTTACTGCTAAAGAATTTATTACCGAAATGTACCAAAATCCCGAATAGTAAATGTATGTCAAGGTAAGAAGAATCAAAATATGTAAGAAAGAGACAATACAAAATGACCTTTTTTAAGATAAGAATTTAGGGATTGTAAAGGATTACGGGATAAATTTCAGCTGATATTCACAATTTTTTTTATATCCGTTTCAACTGCAGAATGTTTATCCAATATAGAAATCTTAAGACTCTTGAATATAGGTATTCGTTAAAGTATTTTATTTTATTATTTTTTGTGTCCTAAATTTCCTTTAAAACTGAAAACTAACTTATCAAAAGTGATATAAAAAAAAGAAAATATTATCAAACCGTAAAAACAAAACAAAAACAAAAAAACTATTTTTTTTTATACAGTATGTTGCTTTTTTAGTTTAAAAACGAATAAATTTAAAATACTTTTAGTGTGAGAAATATTTAACTAAATATGTTTTAAATAAAATTGATTTACAAAGCTAAAATATTTTAAATAAACCCAGTGACTTTTACTATGATCTAAAATATACATTAAATTGTACTTTATTAAACAAGACATGTATACACATCTAATAAATACACATTTTCAATGATTTTTTGATTATTTCTTTAGTAAAATAATAATAAGACCGAATATTTAATTATTTATACAAAATACAATTTATGGAATTTCTGTATTTTATACTGTCTATCCATCTGTATTAAATTAATATACTGTAGAGGAAATTTCGAAATATAAAGTACCCAATGATTTCTATTACGATCTAAAATACAGCTTAAATTATATTTTATTAAACACATGTACATATTTTAAACGTGTATTCCATCTATATATAGATGGATAATAATATTTTTCTTTCATTCCTTCAGAAAACAAATTAATAAAAGCTAAATATTTAACTATTAACATATAATATAGTTAAATATTCACCATTAATAAAAAAATGAATATTAACCAATATACAGGTTACATGTTTTTTATATTTTAAATTCTAATTTAATTAACTAGTTATTCTTTGTAAAGCGAACAGATAAAACACACAATGTTTATCAAAATTATAGGGAACAATTTAATAGATTTTCGTCGCATGGTTACACATTCCAGTTTGTAAAAATATTAGTTATAAGTGAAGCGACGTATGATTTGGTAAGAGTCTCATATCATTTAGACATCACTAAGAAAGCGTAGAAATGATTATCATTTCTGATTTTAGGGAGGGGGGAGTGCATTCAAATGTACTATATATATATTTGCTTGTTGTTTCTGTTTATTCGCGATTTTCTTATTCGTATATTTGTTAATAATTTTTTTGTCAAAAATTTCAGATTTAGGTCTAGATAAGTATATGAAACTATATTTTGATACCTCATATGTACTATCTATTTTATATAGAAAATATATTTTTTGTAAAATCAAAGTGCTCATCATGTTTATTAAAGTTTCAGAGAGTGAAAGTACTTTAAACGGCTTACGTTTTCAAATAAGTATTCATTTTTAATTATCTATATTAATTTCTGTTTTAAAATGAGCAAAATACGGAAAAGCTATTCTTGTAGGAGGAAAAATTTTTTCTCTATTTTATAGACTCATGAAATAGTGCAAAGTTTTACTCATTTCCAAAACAAGACAAAAAATTTCAAGCTTTCATGCATACAGAAATTCAATCAATTTTTTCGAAAATCGGTTAATCTGCTTTCTTATTACGTTTATATAACACTTTCTCAAAACTATATATCTCAGAATAATATACACCTTCCTTCCAAAAAAAATATCCCCACCTTTCGAAAAGGAATGACGCATTGGATGAGAGAGATCCTACGAGAGGTAAAAAAAAAGAGAGAAAAATAGTAATAAAAGAAAGAACGGGAGAAGTAACTTCACTTCGACTGTTAATGAAAATGCACACTTTCACTTACAAGCGGCACGCTCTGGCTGATAGATCGCTTTCTGCATCATCTTCAAGGCTAGCTGCTTGTGCAGCGAGCCTCATAACGTCAAGGTCTTTTGCTCTATGAAGAATCGAGTCACTAAAACTTTCAAAAATTACAAAATAAAGGTTGTCTTGAGGAAGGGGTCCGGCTATATTAAGGTACTGATTTCACCGCTTCTGTGTAGCTGCTGCATTCATCGAAGGTTTTCCCTATATTTATTTTATTCTCTCTTCTTTCTTTTCTCTTTATTTTTTCTACCTTTCTCTCTTTTTATAGTGCAGGGCAATAATTAAATAAATTGAGGAATAAGAATGTTTAATGCAGACGCTATCAAAATTCCGGTCATTTTATTACCGAAGCTGTGCGTGCAGATATCAAGTAAAATGATGTAATTTCTTCATTCTATGTATTTTAATTTAAATCCTCTTCTGTGAATCGGTAATCTTTATTTAACGCAATAGAAGAGCAAAGCAGATTTTATTTATGTCATATAAATCTGGTATTAAATTAAAAAAATGAACATTTTAAAAGTATGACTTGTATATAATGTTATGTAATAATGTTTGGAACACAGCAAGTATATAATTTAGTAAATTATTGAAAAATTCAAGAAAATTTGCAAGAAAAAATGCAAATAAAGTTCTTTCTAGATTAGATAATTCTTTAGATTTTTCTTTAGAGAAAAACATACATGGGAAAGTTAAAAATATGCCAAAAACAAAAGACCATGTCTCTCTTTTTTAAATAAAATGAAACAAATATTGAAGAATTTTTTTTGATATTAAAAAAATCTGTAAATCCTTTTAGAAATTAACTCATAGATAATTTGGGGAGGAAAAAGTGGCATATTGAGGTTAGAATTAATGATAACTCGAAGGAGAGAGACATAAAATGCTTCCTCACTTACCAATTTTTCCAGGAAATATTGCAATATCTTTAATATATGCCAAGAATATGAAATGTAAAATGATTAAAGAGAGGGAGGGTGAAGAAAAAGAAGAAATACACACACACTGCAAGAAAAACATCAAGCCACCATGAATATTTTCCTTATATAAGTTCTCTCTCTTTTTCCATCATACATAAAACATGCAAATTTACTATTTCCATTAATCATATTATTTCGTCAATGTCGCGTCATTTCTAGAGAAACCCGTCACTATTTAAAATAAGAAATGATATTTCAGATATGAATGTATTCCGTCCCTTGTTTTCTTTTTTGACAAATTAAGATATTCATAGTTGAATTATTGCAATACTGATCTCGAGCTGTGTAATTCTCAAAAAATGATAACAACTTCTATGATAAACAATATTCATTTACGATAGAAACCTCTGGTAACTTCACTCTCATTTCATTACAGTTTTCATTAAACTTATCAGGCAAAATGAATTTTTTTTACCAAAAAAAATCTCTTAGATGAAATGCTTGAATATATTTTAAGCCATTTTTCTTAAGCCATATTTTTTAATTTTTAGCGAGTGAGGAGACATTCAGATACATTCTAGAAAATTCTTTTTTTTGCCATCTTTCTATGTACGTTTTTTATATCGAATCACAGTAGATTTTCATTGCTTTTGTTCTACGTGTCGACACAAAGTTCAAATCCCTATAGAGGAATATGATAATTTTTGAAGTTCAAATCAAGACAATGACGGGAAAGTGAGCAATAAATAAATCAAAACTATTTTACATGATACAGTTATAACACTAGTTTCAAGAATTCAAGCAGCATCTTCAAATATATTTCATATATTTTCTATTGTACTTTTGTTTTTATACATTATTTATTGTTTTGTTTTGTTTCATAATTAATACTTTCTATTGTATTTAAGTTTAAATTTATTGAAAAAACAGAAGAATAATAAGATATAAATTTAATAAAAATAAAAAGAATTTGATGGAATAGAATTAGAATTTCAGAAAGGAACAGCATTTCTTTATTGATAGTTAGTGAAGATTTTAAACATACTTTTTTATAAATAAAATGATACCTTATCGTTTTTAAGCTCCTTTATATGTGACATTGTAAAACTAATTGCATATTTCTGAGAAACATTGTTTCTTTTTTAGCACTTTTATACAATATAAAAAATATTGATTACTTACAAAACTTTAAATTTTAAAGCTAAAAATTTACTAAATAACATAACAGTATTATTAAGTCAACTTATCATTTAGAAAATCCAAATTATTGTAAAACTATCACATAGTGGAACAAATTTTGCAAATATCTTAGAAACTTTTCTATCAACGTGGAAACCTTTTAAAATAACTACTAAAAAAAACTAATAAAAATATCCAATATATTAATTGTGGGGAAGCATAAAAAAACAATCTATGATAACTGTGTAACTATATGAAAATAACATTGCATCAAAACCCCCTGTTAAAATTATAGAGCAAAGTATTTAATATATCTCTTCAAAGAAAGGGTGTGAAACGCGAGAACTTGACTTACAAAAGTTTCTTAAAGACAATAAAATGGAATATCTATTTTATTTTTCCCAATTCAAGAAATACTCTTTTCAGGGGCCTTTCAATTAATATATAAATCCATATTTTATCGCATTGTAAATTTGTATGTGTAAACTGTACAGTTATCAATCTTTATTTTCTATATGTAATCTTTTATGTGGAACTTTTTTTTTTCTTGATAATGAATATTTAATATTTTTTTCATATATGTAATGGTTTAAACATTCTTATTTAATACTTAACTTCCAAACTATATGATATACTATGCAGCAAAATCTATCAATTTAATTTTAAGCGGAGATTTGTCCATGGAAAGCAAAAATAAGAAACAATAAATGAAGAGTTCTATAGACCATTGTTCACAGGAAAATCATATTACGTATTCCATTTACTCTAAATTATAAATAACCATCTTGAGAGAGTCACGTATAATTATAAAAAGTTATACATTGATATGTGTTTTTGTCTTGAATCTTGTTCTAAGTACTTTCTGCAAATGATGTTTTCAAGAAAGTTCTTCCAAATCTTCCTTCGTATTTTTAATGTGCTTTGTCGTTCGTCTTTTGTTATGATTTCTGTCAAACTACCGAAAATAAACCGAAAAAGATAGAACTAGCTAAATGTAAAATTACTAAACATGAGAAAAATATCGAAAAGGAATTCGCAAACTAATTCTCAAATCAATTATTTTCGAACGCGCGTATTATCAAACACTTCTTAGAAATCTTATATTTTTTTTAAAGGGTTTTGTTTGTGAGAACTGTACAAGCATAAAATAAACTCCATGTCAAAATTTTTTTAAAGAGGGTGTAATTATACCTCTTACAAATATATATACAAAAACCCTTTTTCTGAAAACAAAACTGGTTTATTATACAGCTTAATACAATAAGAAAGGCAATTGCGAACTGAGCACTATCAGCTAACAGAAACGAAACAAATGTGGAATCAACCATGCGAAAGCCTACATTAACTATACTTGAGAACCATATCTGATTGAAGAAACAAAATTTTATTTGAATTTCAAAGCCTTTAAAGTTCTAACATAAGCCATATTTATTCCTACCGCTAATTTAATGTCATGCAAGTTTTCAAAACTCTGTAGACGGCAATATCAAAACAATTTGGGGTATTTTCTCCCCTACACATCCCAAGAATAAAAACCAACAGAGGAAGATCAAGCCCTTAAAAAAAAGACATTTTCATCTTTATATATATAAATATATATTCCTCTAATCGCTGTGATTTTTGGGATTCTTGTTTGTGAATAATGGTACATTTCTATAAATATAGTATAATAAAAATAGTGCTATACTGTTCGAGTTATTTGGGACAAATGGTAAAAAACGGGTTTTCTAAAACGCTAGCTTTAGCCATTACACGCATTAAGTAGACAGAAAAATCTCTATATTTGCACGAAGTATGCCCTCCTACAGCAAAAATGACCTTTTCAACTCATCTTGGTATTGACTCCATTAGTGCAACGCACATGTGTTTTTAACTTCATCTAGTGGCCGCGGTAGCCAAGTGGTCAAGGTATCGGATCGTGGCTGTCATGCCATGAGTTCGAGCCCAGAATCACTGAAGACCTGCCGTGTAGGGAGGGAGGCGATGCCCGATAAATCTGTCAAGAGCTCGAACGTCCTCCCGTTGGTGAGGTGTGGTAGTTAGGAGAGGGGGTGCCAGCTCAGGTGTCGTCACCGTCACTTGACCATGGTTCAAAATTACGAGGTCCGTCGCCAAAAGCCCTCGTGTAGCTGAACAGTGCGACGTTAATATATTCACTCACTCACTCACTTAACTTCATTTTCTGGAACTGCTCTTATATAGCACTTTTTATCATTTGTTCTGTTGTCGTGCAACTCATCTTAGCTAAACTGTTCTAAAGAATATGTCTGGTGAATTGTCTAGCTAATTAAGCACTTTTATTTTATTTTCCCGCATTAAAGTCTCGACAAATATCGAATTGTGACAAGAAGCCAAATCATGTTGAAATGTTCAGTCAAATGTTTCCACTGATGGAACAATTCCAATGTGTAATATTTCAATGTATTTGAAATAATTCTTCATGCCTTTAAAAGGAACTAAGCTTCCAGTGCCATTTGTTGTGAATAAACCCCAAGACATTTATTTAGAAATGTGTTTTACAGTCTGTTGGATATGATCTGGCAGCAGAGTTTCAACTTCACTTCGTCTAACTACACTTGATTTGTATCCCAGCACAAATAAATGCGTTTCATCACTGAAAATCACGTTTTTTTTGTAGTTAACAGTCCAGGATCGGTATTTTTGGTCTACTAAAAGTCCTTTAATCATTTTTTGAGTTAGAAATTGCATTTTCCTCGGTTTGATGCCTTACGGCTAACTTCCAGAACCCTTTTCTGCACAGTTGAGGTACTCACTTCAACACCATAATCCAATAAATCTCTTCGAAAGTCTGTGCCTGTCTAACTTTGATTTATTTTGCTCTTTCTTATTAGAATTTTATCAGTTCTTAAAGTAATTTTCCGTTTTAGCCCACATTTTCCTTTTCTTTTTGGAGACGATGCTCAGGACTCTTGAAATGTTCTTAAAATTCTTGAAACACTCGACTTGTCTACACCACACAACTACCATAGCTATATACCTCAAAGTCACAGAAGTGTGTTCATTAAGAGCGCTTATTTTAGAGCGCTTCTTCAGAGTAATAACCATCTCTCAACAAGCAAATGTAACAAGTATTACGTAGAACGTAAAATTATAACCACCGGCTACTACATTGAATTAGTAATGTACTATAACCAATCAAACGAGTAAATTGTAGTCAAGGTCCATCCGTCACATTACGTTTGGGCATATATAACCAGTTTGAGGTGTGGTTCGGGACGTAACTGATAATCACATAACAACTCAGCCAAGCAAAAAATATTTGTCCCAATTAGTTAGAACAATATAGTGTTACTCTATAAATTATTAAAGGAATATTTGAGTTTTGACTGAAATTTTTCTTCAACCCGTCAAAAACATCAAAAGAAATTTTCTAAGAAAAACCCATTTTTGTGGCAAAAAACCCCATTTAAGCAAAATATGGAACTGGGGTTAGTTAGATAATTTTTAGGAATAACTTTAAAGAAAATTTCCGGATATATAGCATAATTTTTTTCAAGATTTCTGTTATGTTCTTATCTTTCGAAAAATGTTTTAAATGTATTTTATGCAAATTTTTTTGTCTATAGACACATGAGCTCCTGCGGTCCTGGTTTTTCAACTTACTTAAAAATAAGTTAAAAGGCAAACCACATCCGAATTTTTACTGTTCAATACATAAACATTTTTTTTAAAAAAATTTCTTTAAAGTATGTATATGCAGGACACTGTTTTTTGCTGCTCCTTTGTTACTTGTTTCAATGTTAAGAATGAAGAATGTTTAATGAAAGTTCAACAACAGTTTCTACTCCGGTCGCTTTTAATTGTCCTTAGGATAACGAATATATGAGTCAGTTCAAACTAAAGATCATATGGATTCACAAAGACTTACGGGAGGATTTATAAAATTATTAAGACTGTTTATCAGATATTACGTATCATTTTATCGTATTTATGGTATTTCATTACGAAAATAAGTAAAAGAAATAAAGGATTTAATTTTATTTTACTTATATTAATTTGATTTTTATTTTATTTCTTATTCCAAATATGAAATTTTCGAATTTTGCTGCAGCGTAAAATTGATATTCTAATTTTCTAATTTGAAGACAAGAAGATAGGATTTGTTACTGAAAACCTTTAAATTAAATATTGACTAAAGAAAATTATGATTTTAAAGCATTATCTCTCAATGATTAAAATTTTTTATCGATAAAGTAATGGAAGTTCAGCAATTTTTTTATTAAAGTTATTTCTGAAGATTTTTTCTTTTTTACATGTTAGAATGTTCTGATTCAACTGTCATGGGATAAAATGCAAAATCCACTCCATACCATCAAACTACCTAGTCTGTAATGTGATCTTCCTGAACGAATATAGGGTTATTTAAGTGCACGTTTGTTGACATAACAAAGACGTCTAATGTCACACTCTAAACTCAACCAAGAAGTCTATAAACATCACTTAACTCCAATCCCTTTGCATCCAATCTCGACGTTCAACAGCCCATTTTCTTGGAGCAGCACGGTGTATTGCTGTCAACTGAATACATACCAATGGCCTACGTGCATACAGACCACCAGTATGAAGCCTATTTTGGTTTGTTTGGCTTGAGACCCTTCGTCCTATTGCCAAAAGAAACTGCCCTTGAATCTATTTCGCATTGGATGTTCTGGAGCTGTTTACAGGATATATCGGTCATTATTTGCTGTGGTAGCTCGAGGACAACCTTGTCCTGGTCATCGAACATGCCCTTTTTCTTGGAATCGATTCCACAGTTTCGCAATGACACTTCTTGCCCCTCCAAAAGATTCCACTGCAGTTCTTTGTGTTTGCCCGGATTCCAGTTTCCCAATAATACGCCAAGACATGGATTCCAATAGATTACATTGTCGTGACCTTTTCTCGAAAGAGCCACCGAAATGTGTCTTTGACAACTCGACAAAAGTTGTTAAGAGTTCAGTTTAAATTTTCTGCCTCATTCACTATATTCAGCAGACCTCGCACTTCAGATTTCAACTTATTTCGATCTTTACAAAATTACTTTAATGGGAAAATATTTCAATGCTTTGGTCGCGATAAAAAGTCACGTGAAAAAGTTTTTCGTCTAAAATCTTAGAGGTTCTGGAAATACGGAATTTTTAACAGAATGACAAGTATATAATTTAATCAATGCGTGCCAAAATTTAAATGTGCAGCGTTTCGATTTTCCTTCAAAATCGCAAGAGACTTGTAGACATACACATACATATATGTTTATTTATAAATATAAGGGGAGACAATGGCGTAACGGAGAATATTAAAGCCTCCCTCCCCCTGCAGAGTCAGGTTTTGGGCCCCAAGCCGGATCTTACAAAGGATTGCTAATCCTCAACATCAGGCTTTTGGCCCACTGGTATCCTATCCCCCTCACGATGCGGGGGTTGAGAGGGGGTATGTTACACCACTGAGGGGAGAGATCCATCAGAGAATAATGTATCTAGGAAATTGTCTATGACATACACCTTAACTTCCAAAAATTGAACTAGTTCACGAAGAAAAAAAAATTAATCATACAGAAAAAATATTATGAACTTATTATCTAGCTTTTATCCAGATTTATTCCACTCTTCTTGGAAATAATTATTACTCAATCTGTCTTTGAGGATGAAGAATCTGTGACTTTATGTCCATATGGGGTTTCTTCATTTTATCAAACGCAGTTATTGAAGTAAATTCAAATTTTTGTAGCGCAAAGCTTTTTTTAATTATGATTAATAATATAGTAGGGAAATTTTTTATTTCAATCAAATAGTTCTTTTCAGAAATAAGTTGCGAATGAAACTTAAATAACTTCAAAATATCTGTTAAGATTCCGTTTAGCTTAAAATCCTACTTAATTATTTTTTATTAATATGATACATCATTTTGCTCTAGTTTTAGGACATCAAGTAATACATTTAAAATTAACCTTCTTAATTTTGGATAAAATTCTTAAATTTTTAATTTTTAGCATTTAAAATTTTTTTTAACATTGAATATGTTTAAGTAAAGGTTTACAAATGAATCTTAATTAAATCGTTCTATTAAACCATTTTTTAATTCCTAGCCTAGTCCCTTAATTATCAAATACGCTTTTCTAAGCAAAGGCTTTGTTAATCACGTTACCCGGAATTTTAATGACTAATGTTTTGATCCACTGCAATTCATTCTTTTAAAAAAATTTATATATAACAATCATTTAACATCATACACTAAAACTGAGTCAAAGTTCTTTTAAAATACTCATGTATTTTTTTTTCATTAATTATTATTCGTTACATCGTTGTGAAGTCACATTTCTTTCATAATCTTATATTTAAAAGTAAAACTTCAAGGTCAATGGCATCACGAGTGCACCTGCTGAAAAAAGAAGAGAGATATATACGATCAATTAAAAATTCAAAAACGCCACCAGTTTGATTCTTCCTTGAATTTCCTTTTTTTTTCTGTGAGAATAGTCATTAACCATCAACCAATGCCAAATAACACTGCTAAATGAAATTAAACATCGAATCTCGCCTAAGATGTTCAATTTTTACTTTTATCAAAAAAAAAAAAAGGCGGAAATAATGAGGGACATTGAATTTCTTTTTAAAAAAATAAGGCAAACCAAAAAATTTTAAAAAAATATTTACCTATTCCTATTGTATAGCCTAACCTCTTACGTTTCAAGAAAATTACCCGGAAAGAAGACTAATGGCATCAAGTACAGCATTAAAAAAATGGAACAGAAATAGAGAAAAGGAATTTAAAGCAAACAGAACGAGTTTTGTTTTCCCGTTGCAAATGTGTGCAAGCTTCTACTCATCATTACTCTTCCATAATGAAAACAGCTAAAACTTGAAACAAAATATTTTCCAATCAGTTCTGTGTGTATTTTTAAGGAAAGGAAATGCTGTTACAGGATGTCGATGAGTATAGTATTTTGATTTACTCGATTCGGTTCGCTTGACTTATTAATTGCGTCAGACGATTTCGAGTCATTTGGATGATTGAAATATGCTTTGCGGCTCGGGTTCAGAGAGTACAGACGCCTTCCAAATATTTAAAAATATATAATTTTATTTTAATGAAGAAACTGGAATTCTATACGTGAGAACACATTAAAATTTTTCAGCAGGTTAAAGAAAAAAATGTTATCTGTTAAAAATATTTTAATTAAAATTTTTCATTCCTCATATATTTAATTAATTTTAAAAAATATTCTTATGTAAGTATTAAAATTGTGTATGAACACTCGCAGTACAATTTATAAAAACGAATATCAATATATATCTTGTATAGTTGTCATCATAATAATATTTTACTTTTCTATTAAACTTCATTTTTCGATTTTAAAATAAAAAAATAAACAACCGTATACTCCGGCGTAACTATATTTTCAAATTGTATTTTTAAAGTTTTGGATTTATTCGTCCAGTGGCGCACATAGGAATTTTTCAAGGAAGAGGAGGGGGGAGGTCCAAGGTTGGAAGTCCACCATTCTCCGTATCATAACCCAATATGCCACTAAACATATTCTTTTGATTTTGTCGATTGTCGGAAACAAAAATAAAAAATAAATTATTGAATAAATAACTAGATCTAATTAATATTTTTAATTAAATTTTACATGCTATATACATAGAATTATAATCAATTGAAAAAAAAAACCAAGGGAAAGGGGGATCTGGACCCGGAACCCTTTTCTTGTGCGCTCCACCAGTGGTGTAACGGAGAATATTAGGGCCCCCCGGCGAAGTCAGGTTTTGGGCCCCAAGCCCAAATACGTACTTGGCGTCAGAGACTTTGGGCCTCCTAGAATCCCTGTCCCCCCTCCGCAATGCGGGGATGTACTTTACGCCACTGTGTTCACGGTATTACGAGCACCCCCTTTTTTACGAAGAAATTTGAAATGTATGTGTGAGATCCTCTTATGTTTTGGAGTCATTTACTCAAGGCATTATCCCAAGCTTTTCACATAATTGTACATTTCTTGCACTACAAGCCCTTAAGCTCATTAAGTATGTCATTTCTTTTAAATAAACAGTACTTCTATCTATCTTTCATGTTTATATCTTATTATTATTATTTCTAAAGTTATCACTTTTATACCCGGCGTATATTACGGGACACCTGTAAATTTCGATCCTTTGTGTGTGTGTGCGTGCGTGTGGTGTGTGAAAGCGTACATTATACGCCGGATTAAACGGTATTTTTATTTAATAATTTCTGAAAGATTAAATTCCTAATCAAAATGCTGTTTTGCTTAAAAATATTCTTTATGTATTAACAAATACATATTCTGATTTTAGCCACTTTTTAATGCGCTTAATATTGTAATACTCATAAAAACTGTTATCAAATAAACAAACAAAATGTATGCTAGTAGTACTAAGCCCAAATAACTTAATTACTCTGTTATTTTTTTTGTTTGGGAATGTTCTGGCCCGATTGAGCCGCTTGATTGCATATTAACAATTACATTAATTTGAATACAAATATTATGAAAGGGAATTTAAAACACAAATAGAATATATGGTTCTTGATGCCGTAATGGTATTAACTGTATCTCATAGCCGATTGGATAATTTAAATTCTAATGAAATGGATCTAAAGTTCATACTACTCCTTGAATAATATTTAGAATTAACTACTTATTAACTTACTTACTATGTAAAACAGATTTTGTGCTCAAAAATTCATAAAAAGCTAGCCATTTAATTTTTTAAAGAAAAAACTTAAAATTTGTGAACAGATTTTAAAATGCTACTCCTCCTACAAAAATTTACGTACACGTTTGAAATTTGATTTATAAATACGTCAAAATTTGTATAACAAAAGTTGGTATGGGTTATGCGATAAAATGATTGGTATTTCTATAATACTTCTTTTTATGAATGTTTATTAAAAATTCCTTAAAAAATGCATAAATTCTGAGTTCACCTTATTTTTACAAAAATAAGTATTGCTTTGATTCAAAAATGCATATTAACTTTTGTTTCATGTACTATTAGCGATAGGTAAAAAAAATTCAAAGCATTAGGTCCAATAAAAAAAAAGACTTAGCATTTTAAATGAAGACAAACAAGTTATTTAATCTTTTTAAGATAAGCAAGTTTAAAGTTTTGATTTGCCATAGGGATGTGAATAAAAACGAACGCGAAAGAAGTCATAATTCTGCGTTTTTTAAGTTTAGAGCTTTCAAATTTTGTGAGATTATAGAAAAGTATATAAAAAATAATTTAGGCTAAAAAAATTAGATTTGATTTTTTGATCGAATTTTGTCAATTGAATCATAACTGTGTCCCTTTAAATTGAAAAAAATTTCAAAAAAATTATATTTTAAATTTAATTAATAAAATTTATCAGCATTTCATGCAAAAAATTATTTTAGGAAAAAACATCACAGTGAATTACAATATTTTAATAAATTAAAAGTTTGATCAATGAAAAATGACTTGCATTTCATGTGAGTGTTAAGAACTGATGTGAAAAACAAAATGAATTGTATTGAATATATATTAATATCAAAGGTCCCAAAACGTTTGTTTGTAAAGCTCATGTTGAAAGAAATTCCTTTATTTTTTATTACAGGATTTCAAAACTAAGGAAAGCAGATTATCTAATAATAAGGGTCATGGTCGTTAAAACAATAACAATAACCTGCCCAGGTTGTTTGAGGTACCTTAATCTCGAAGAGTGATAGTAACAACAGGAACTCTCAACAGTAAAACATCAAACCCACGCTTTTTGCTTGTTCCTGCAAAATCACAATGTTATCCATGATGAAGTCACATATAAGCTGCTAAAACATTTCCCCCGGAAGTTTTTGATTTCGTAAATCATAAAAAACTTTTAAAATGCCAGACATTTAATGATTTGCTTATAGAATCAGGTTTTCCATACCTGTATCAGCCAAAGTATCGTGATACATTTTCTTATCAACTATGGTATTCATATGGGATATTAAAATCATATAGTATGTACAATTGAACTGTTATAAGCGATTTTAAAGAAGTTTAGAAAAAAAATGAGGTTTTTACTTAGATATACATTTTCTTAAAGAAAAATTAGAAGCACTTTATAGCTATAAGTAGAATATAGATACTACATTCTTAAATGATTAAGTATATGATATAACAGAAAGTAACTGAAATTAAAGAGTTTGGAAAGTGTTATAGAGTTATCTAATACATGTGTCTTTGTTTATTTGAAAACATTAATAATCATTTCAGTAGAATTTTTTGAATGCTTTAACAAATGTTACGACTATTTGTAACGAACCTCCGCTTTTGTTTGTGAGTGGATTACCCGAATGAAGAGACATTTCTAAAAATCAGCAAGATTTTTATGCTTATTATTGTCAATTAATAACTTTTTGCTATAGTTAATGGGGAGCAAGCTGTTTTAACCTAACCTAATATTTATCGCTAAAGATACTTATCTGTTAATGCAAATACTCTGATCAATTATTTGTACTCGATCCGCAAGGCTCCTAATCCTGTTTCTGGATACACGAATATTTCAAAAATACATTTTATAGATGTAATTTAAACAGACATCAACATGTCTAATTGTTATTTTCCTCCCGAATTCGATTCACTAAAGTTTAAATAGTAATATGCATTTACATAAATCACGATTCCTTTAGAGAAAAAGGTTTTCAAAAACAATTCACTGACAAGATATCAATCATTGGCATGGCCAAGTAATTTTAGCGCGTTTTAAACATGTTGTATTTTACAATAATGCAACTAATGAACTTTTTACTAACAGAAAATAGTACTATACTTAAAAAAAAATTTTTTTAATTTAAAAATTATTAAATTTAAATATGATTCGGCTCATCTAGGGCACAAATGCGACCAAATGCCGAAAACCCGAGGTCAATCGGTTAATTATTGGCTGAGAAAAAGGTATGACAAAATATGGAACGAAGACGAAAACGAGGACGAAGACGAAATTTGCGTCCTAATAGCGCTTTTTTTACACTACGTGAAAAATGCGCTAAAAATACTTGTAGTTTCACTAAGTGCATGGTTCTTAAACTTTCGATCACCGCAACCCCAGCCTGACATTGCAGGGCCCTAAGATTTTGAAAAACCCTCTCTGACTCTTAATTCATAGTTGAGTGATTTAAAGGCTACTCAATAATCCTAACACTGCCTCTGCTACTTTTACAGGCTTTTTTTAATACTTCTTTTTTTTTCTTTAAGAAAATCTAACATCTAATTACATTTTTAAAAAAAGCATCTAGTTATATACAAAAATATTACAAATTTCAAATAAATAAATATACTTAACAGTAATAAGAAGGATGGTGCTACATTTCTTTCACAACTGCTATTATATCCGGTGTAATCTTTGAAATCTGTAGTTTAAATTTCAGTTTAAGGCTTTCCAGACCGTTTCTACATTTTTTTTTTTTGAAAATATTACGTTGTAGTAATGACTTTGAGTTGCCAACGATAAAAACTGAACTTATATTATTCAACGAAAGACTTGTTCTAGTAGTTTTTTTTCAATGGGGCAATTTAATAATCTAATCTAGGATGGCACATCTTTCAATTTTTCAAGAGGCCTTTCAGAGACTGCAAAAGAGGAAAATCTTACCATTAAATGAAAGACCTTCTTGGACCCCCTAGAAAGGCGCTGGGGACCCACCTGTGGTCCACGAACCATAGTTTAAGAACCACTAACCTAGAGGATTAGTGGAGCCCGTAACAAATTGATTTAAGTAATGATTCAATCCTAAAATAGGAATGGTACGTAATAAAAATATAATAATTTAAATTGAAAAGAAAAAGAAATTCGAAGTGTGTGTGCAAATGGCACATTCGGATTAGAAAAAGCACTTCTGCTCAAAACTAATCGTAAATTATGCGATTTCTGTCATAGTTTTATCGCAAGACAATGTCATATGAACACAAAATTTTTCTAAAACCAAGAAACAGCATTATATAAAACGTTTTGTTTGTTGGTTCGTCACCAATTCAATTTTGCTACCTCAGCTTTCTAGTTCCATTTAACATAAAATTGTATTCAGTTGATGATACGCGTTTAAAAAATACTTATCTAAGCCCAAGAGTCAGGAGAGGTTAAACGTTTTGAAAAAAGATTTATTATTTTCCTCCCTACACGCCTATCTCATCTCCAACTCGAGCTTTCCTAACCGAGAAGCAATCTTTAAATTAGGTTGTTATTCTTTTCGCATTATTCGCAAATTTCCGCTTCTAATTTTCTTTTAGAGGTGATGTATTTCCTAACTGCTGATCTCATCTTGCCCATGAACCCTCGGAGGAAAGGAATTTCTTACTTTGCAGCGAAATTTTCTCTTTCGATAAACAATAAAGACGTCTTCCTGTCTGGACGCCTCAAAAAACTTGTTCGCAACTCTCCAGCATTGATACTTTTTTCCTACCTTATTTCCCTCTTTTACTGACGAAGTTCCTTCGTTGAAAAAAACTGATTATTATTCATCAGACTCTTTGGTAACTTAACTTTCAAAAAATATATTTCTCATGCTTCTGCTTGTGACGATGCGGTCATCAAAGCTTACCTTTGCCACCGCATCGCATAAAAAACGGAATCTTTCCTATAGTCAAACAGTGTAAACAACCTTATACCAGCATCCGAAATGGGTGATCATATAAATGATAGAGGGAAAAAAAATCTTTTTCAATATATCTGGTTTTTCCCTTTACTCTGTGCCGCGTAGTTGTCCACCTACGCATATGGGAATAAGCACCTGTTACGTAAGCATTTGATGATGCTTCATCTTCAACTGAGAAAGACAGTATTTGATGAAGAACGTAGGCAAACAAATCCCAACCTTTGTGTAGAGATGAATTTTTATGTGTTCAGTGTAACATCTATGAAACTAAGTGCGGGAGACACCTGAAAATTTGCATTTGTACTCCTCAACGATCAGTTACCTTTCTAACGGGGCATACTTTGACGTTACAGGAGTACTTCATTCATGACGTTTAGTTTTCCGTTTAAGTCTCAGTGGCATTTTTTCCCCTTCAAGACTGAAATAAGTAAAATAAACTACTACACTCCATTTGAAAAAATTATAAGTTTTTAATTAATTTTTTTATTAGCTGCTGTAAAATATACTCAATGCGTGTTTTTCAATTACTTATTCCAAAACTTGGAAAAACTCTTTCTTGAATCAAAAAAGGAGACTTGCATTTTATTCCTTTTTTAAATTCCTACCATTAGTTAACTCTCTCTCCCTGTGTGTATATATATATCTTGTTCAAACTTTCAATCGTTAATAAAATAGTTTCTATTCCTCAATTCAAGTTCAAATACATTTTTTAAAACTTGTAGTAGATGACACTTGATGTTAATACAGTTTTTTCAAATATTAATTCATTAATTAAATTAAAAAATGAATAAATAGTAACAATTAAAACTAATAGTCTAACAGCATATAGAGAAAAGGAAAAACATTCGTTCTGTCCCTGTAGCGAAATATATAGCGCTTTAGACTTCTAATCCAAAGTTCGTGGTTTCGAATCCCACCTTGGATGAGCTAATTTCTTAGCGTGTTATTTCTGTTTTACCACACTGTTTTATTAGAATAATTTAAGTTAACTTATGAATAAATGAAAAACAAAAAATAACTCAACACCATATATAGAAAGGAAAATGGAAAACTTCAAGGGAAATTGATTTCAATTTTGTCACTTAATTTTGTGATTCTGTCATATGTATATACATATTTATATTAATTGTAACTATTTAATAAAAAGTAACTAAAATAAAAATTTTCTTTGCTGACCCGTGTAGAAATTAACTTAAAAAAATTTTTTATGCAACTTATGTTTAAATTTATTTTTGCTGCATAATATACAGTATAAACATTTAATTTTTTAAATAAATTTTTAATTTTTAACATTTAAAAATTTTTTTATGAAACTTATGTTTACATTTATTTTTGCTGTATAATATACAGTATAAACATTTGATTTTTTTCTCTTAAAACTTTATACTGTTCCAAATATCACTTAAAAAGAAGATAGTTACAATTCTGCAATCTGTTTTAAAATGTTTCCAATTATTTTTCCGAAAAATTCAGTACATAATCTTAAAATATCTGTTTTTTTAATTATAAATTATTTTTAAGAAGTTAATTATTTCGCTTTTTCTTTGAAGTACGATATAAGATATGTGAAACTCAAGATATGTTTTTATATATGTCTTTTTGTTTAAAATACATTAAATGATAAACGTAATGCGCTTCAATTTTTTAACGAACTCTTAGCTTTTTAGTTAGTACAATCATATTCATAACTTTTTCTTAAAAAAATATGTTCATCTGTGTCATTAAACTGTAATTTGAGGAGTTTAATTTGTTACATTTAATTTTACTAGAGCAAATACTTTTTTGAAGTTCATATGTGTGATTGCTTACATTAACATAGTTTTGCACTTAAGAGAGTTCCGCGAGTTGAGTAATGTTTATGAGATTTTATTTATATATTTAAAACACAAAGTTTAAAAAAAATTAATACAATATATATGTTTACATAATACAATTACTAATTACATGAATTTTCAAAGTATATGCGCTAAAAGATAATTTTTGTTTGATTTTAACACGCGAGTGATTTTTTTTAATTTAATAAAATAATGAATTTTCCGTTATAACTTTTGCATATTATTTTTTAAATATTATAAAATAAGGTGTATCATTATAAAACATTTAAGTTGTTTTTGAAATAAAAAAAACAGTAAGGGAAAAGAAGGGATCCACATTTATTTATTTTTATTTTTTTATTTTTATCACTTTTAATTTTTTAAATTTTTTTCTTTTATTTAAATATTATGAATTTTTTTCCAACGTTTCATAACATAGACAGTTACCACTTTCCTTTTCTTTAAAATTCAAGCATCCCTCACTCAAAAAAAAAACTATTTCTGAATTTATTACTTAGATGACTTTAAAACATGCTATGATTTTACTAGAAATTATATAACGCATCAAACTCAAAAATACCTCGAATCATAACATCCTTAATTTTGAAGCTTTCGGAAATTTTCATCATTATTTTTACCTAATAACTATCAATAAAACTTACTCTCATCAAAAGTTAACAACAATAACAAAAACCAATTCATCTTGAAATAAAACCACCATTCATTTGTAACCACGCAAGTATTTTCTTTGTTAGTTTGTTAAAAAATATTATTTGACTGAAGAGAAATTTTACAATTGAAAACATCATTTTTTTCCTAATATTTCATGAATGAAAGAGTCTTAAGAAAGGGGTTTTTTTTCAAATAAAATTTATTCAAATCAGATCGGATTACATGGTGTCAGATTTTCCTGCAACGCTATTTTCAGCAAAGAAATCAAATGACACGTGCCACTCTTCGCGGTGGTGATTAGGTATGAAAATTTCAAAGTCTCGTTCTACTGGTCTCTTATGTCTTTCCTCGTAGTTTTTGTTTCTCTTTTCATTCAATTTAAATTTCAAAGAGAAGTTTAGTTTTATCCAAGTGCCACAGCTCACTGCATCAAAGAATATCATTAAGAAAATTTATTTAAACTTTGTTGAATCTTGGGATTTTGACCTTCCGCGAATCATATGGTTCAAATAGTCCACAGATGTGGAAGAAAAATGTTTTATATTTCTCTTTTAGACATTCAAGATGGATGGATCGTTTATTTACTTCGCATTTTTTAGAAGTAATATTTTGACAAATGGTGATGGACCTCATACTTTTGAACCATAATCAAATGACTGTGAGTTGGTTATTTACTCTCCAAATTTATGTACCATCCCAACATGAGGACTTTTAGATTTAACAGACTCCATGTGCATCATCCCCTCTACATGATGTCAAAAATAACACTAGGGTTCCAACACACGACTCGACTGAAACAACTTAGCAACGAGTTCGTAACCATGACTACTTGACCACAGTAATCACGTTTATTGAGCGAGCGAGTGTTTATTAACTTCGTGATAACACTCGCGAATCTACAATAGAACTTTGGACGATGGACAGGGACGTCTTAAGACTTCTTAAGGCCCTGGGCCTTTAAGCAAAAGTAGGCCTTGGGTCCCATCTATGACCCTTAAAAGTTGACAGTGCATAGCATCCTTTGTCAAATACTCTTACAAAGAATAACCCGAAACAAACTCATGTGCATGACTTACAATCACACAAACCGGCTCGACCAACTGCCGCCTTTTGACTGAATGAGAAATGATAGTGTATGGTGGTAAGCGTATGCCTAGACATGGACGACGGTCATCACATATAGCCAGTTGACATATCGTCCAAAATTCCCATTTTTTTCCAGAGAATACAACCGAAAATAATATTTGACCGTTGAAATTATTCGAGTTATGATCTTATTAAGGCTGAGTCGAGAACGAGACGAGGCCCCCATTGACCGGAGGCCCTGGGCACGGACCCATGCCTTAAGATGCCCCTGTTCAATGGACTTCATAATTTGTTCAATTCCTTTATTTAAATATTACATATTTATTGCAAAAAATAAGCTTATTTTCAGTAAGATTTCGGTTTTCAAGTTAAAAAACTTGGTACTTTAAAAAAAAAGAGATGCAATGCAGTTCTTGAAATATTTAAAATTCACAATCATTTTTGCCCTCTCGATGTTCCCCATCGGTTAATTGTTACTGCACTTTGACACAACACGAGGGATATTGGCAATGGACCTCAGCCAAGTCTTGAAGATGGCGCCTGAGCTGGCATTCTCCCCTCCAAACTTCCACACCCACGTGAGGATTTGTAGCCTTGACAGATTTAAGATGCGTCATCCCCTCAACATGGTAGCTCTCAAGTACTACCAGGACTCGACAAAAATGATCATTCTTTTATACCGCGACCTTTTTTATGTGACTGAGTGATTTTTTTCTCCTTCTCCTCTCTTTTTAATTTTGTTTTTATTTATAGAAATCTCTCTTTCATTTTGTCTATATCAATGATACACATTTTTCGTAAATTAACAAATATTTTATGCAGTTCGTCTAGACATGGCACTTTATATGGTACAACCAATAAACTAATACTTTAAAAGTTTAAACTGTAGTCGATTAAACTATACCATTAAAAGCAATGTTCCGATTCACACCGACTACATTCAGTTTCTTGTTCTAGCTAGACCATGGCTTAGATCAGGGATCACTAACCTTTAGATCTCTATGAACCTCTAAATGTTTAATTTTATATTGATTATATGGCGAATCACTGAAATGATTGACCACGAAATAATATAAGGCGAATCACTATAGTTATATTGTTTATTATTTACGTCTCTACTTACATTTTCATATTTCTGAAAAGGGATTTCATAGTATAGCAAGAATAAAACTGCAACGCAAAGCTATATTAACAAACTAAAGTGTTATACAGCCAATTTACCATGGTAGGCAGCTCTTATTTATAAAGGTCGCTAGATATACACCAGCAAAAGTAACTAAAAAAATTGGCAAACTAAAAGGAATTTCACTAATTTTTTTTTAAATGTGATCCATATTCTATAATATGTTTTATTAATCGTCATTTTTGAAACTGAATCTTCGTGAAAATATAAATAATGACCTAATTTTCCTGCGGACCTTCAAAAGTTTTTCACGGACCAACAGTGCTCCGTGAGCCATCGATTAGTGATCGTTGATTTAAATGACTTGAAAAAAAAAACTTTCATTGGACTTTTAACCATAAGATAATTTCATTTTATTAATGTATTTATCATTAAAATTTTCAAAGTGTATATAATTTACACATGTTATAAAGTGCACGCGAAAAATTGTTTTTTCCCCTCATCTTAAATTTTTTAATATATTAATATTTAAAGTAATTTTTTTGTTGTTGTTTGTTTTTAATCAATCCTTATAAGCTGTAAGCTATGTTGTTATTGTTGTCGTGTCCTTCCCGCAGGGAAGGAATGAAAGTTGCTATTGCCTGTGAAACAGGTTGGACTTCTTAACGATAGATGGTGACACCACCTATCTCCACCTCCACAATCTTGGCACGGAACTGAAGGGGAGGGAAATATTCTCCAGCCCCCTGCACTCGTGGTTTCTACTGTGACCACCCACAAGACTTTCGGACCCACTGATTTAACGAGCACGTACTCCGTCTGTACTCAGTGGTATTTAATGGCATCGGGCATCGAACCCAGGCCCTCCGGTCTGCAGTCCGATGCTCTAACCATTAGGCTACCCACGGCCCTAAGCTGTAAGCTATAGATCTCATATATGAATGGTAATTGTGGAGACAAATGATAACATGTTCTACGTCTAAATGTATTCAGATTTTTAGTTCTCGCAGAATAAATAAAATAAAACAATAAATTAATTACAGAAACCAACACACACGCACTAGATGGATATCGATGTTTTCAATAATCAAACAGAAGCAAATCTATGAGTTCACGATTGACCAAAAATTAAAGCTTTCAAACTTACTTAATTACCTTAAACAACAAGAAAACAATAGCTCAGTGGAAAAACTTATCCTAAGAATCCACTCAGAGAACTATTCAGCGAAATTATATTTATTGAAAAGAAGAAACGGACGAGTTTATTATTTTTATTCAAGCAGTGATGAATTAAGCCATGTCAAACTTTTTTAACTATTGTAAGTTTTTCAATTTCGATGGAGTTTTCGGCGAAAGTATATAACAAAATTTTAGCAATGAGAAAAATCCGGTAGAACCGGCTATAATTATTTATCATATTATGCGCTTTAAAGAGTTATGACAAAGAGTGAATATTCATGCCTATACCCTTTTTGTCACATAGAAAGGTATAATAATCCTTGCCTCTCGATTTTGCACCATTACATTGAGCCGTCGCGAGAGCTACTCCGCCCAAGAAAGTCTCACCCATAACAAGTTTAAGAATAACAATGAATTTTTTTCTACTTTGTAAATTTAATTTTGTTGTAAATTTTTTAAGTTGTCTGGTTCTATATACGCATGCATTTTAGCTGATCTAAAAGGATTATTTGTAAAGTTTGAGTTTTCTTGCGTTTTACATATGATATGACATACATGCATTTATAAGAATAGATTATGAACATAAGTAATAACGTACTCAATATTTTCTTGTAAAATAATTATTTTTTATTTTATATTATTTTTTTTTATCCCAAAGAAATTTAACGTAGAAGAAATTAAAAAATTTTGCTGGGTTTTTGTAAATAATTGAATTTTTTAGTTATTAAATCTTTCTTTACGCTATTAAATCTTCTAAATCTTTTGTTAGTTCCCAATTTATATATATATATATATATATATATATATATATATTGGTTTGTCATGTTCATGTTTTGTTCTTCGTTATCTTAATTCTTATTTTTTTTTTTTTTTATATATATTTACTGCTATATATATATATATATATATATATATTACATTAATACATATACAACATTACATATTCATATATATACAACATTAATTTTCTTTAGGTTTCTCTTTTGGAAATGGATCACTAAAAAAGGATTGAGTGCGAGAGTGTTAGTTCTTCCTATTTGAAGCTTATTGCTTATTAATGGGTTTAAAACCGGAAATAAAAGAATTTTAACCCTGTTTGTACTGTACAGTAAATGTATACACTCACAATTAAGTATAGATTTTTAGTCCGAAAAGGAGAAACGTCATGTATCCTTTAACATAATAAATCAATTCTAGCCCTTTTGCGTCTGTTTCGATATTTTGTTCTATTAATATGTTCAATTAGTAGTAATTTTTATTAAATATACAACACTAAAGAAAATATCTAAAACTCCGAGTCATTCACAAAAATTTTCGAAAATGGGCATATAAGAATATCTAGGATTAGTAATGTACACAAGCTGCTTCCATGAGGAGAGGGATATATATGCATAGTCCAGGAAAGCACCGAAGCGTTATTTCCATGCTAAAAACTTAAAAACCCTTTGGTTCTATGAAGAGAAGGGATTGAATCCCCAATCCGTCGTGTTTGCCACTGCCTAGTATACTCCATATCAAAAACAATCAAAATATTAACAAATAAAAAAATTGAAAAAGAACCACACATGACAAAAAATAGCTATGCATATCCGTGTACCGAATAAAAAATCAGGGCATCGTATTACAAAAAATAGACATAAGTGTGAAACATTATGCAAAATAAGATCTGACATCTCTATGAGCAACAAGTAATCGCTAATCACTATAAGCAATTAGCATACTTTCATTATCCACAGTGGCTCACATGGCCTAAAATAATTGTCCACTTACTGTATTTATACGTCAACATTTGTAACTGTTATATCGTATTGCTGAGCCAAGAATTCTGACCAACAATTAAAAGGGCTTAATTTATTCGCTTAGAAACGTTTAGAAATTTGGGGCATAAGGATTATTGTTAAAACATTTGTATGACTGAACATTCTCTTTTAAAAATGTCGAATGCTATAAACTAAACACTTATTTGAATTAGTGCTGTCAAACAACAGAAAAAAATTTAATTTCAAATAGCTAAGAGTTACCAGTTCGCGCATATTTTACAACTAAGTTTTAAAGCACTCATGCACTTTGAGCGAAGTGCACGTGCCTTGTCACTGCCTCTCTTCTTCAAAGGCTAATTAGGGTTCCAAAACTCATTGTCATTCAAACAATATTTGCAACCATTTCAATTTGCAGGATAGAAAACTCGTGAAGAAATTATGGGTTGATAGGACGCATCACGTAGGCTGGTGAGGAATAATTTTTCGCTGTTTCTATTCAAGGTCATCTGAAGCTAGCGAAGTTTCGCGACAGAACATGACAGTTATATCTCGTCAGCATCAGGTAGACAAAGTATATTCTTGTTTTAAATTACAGGTTTCTTCAAACATAGTTTTCTATAAGTGAAGGGGTAAATCAGGCTTACTCAACGATTAACTATTAAAAAAAAACGCGATGAATGAATCAGCAAGTTAAAAAAAATCATGTGTTAAAAGGTAGTTTCATTAGATAGCAGCAACTTAGCTCAAGATAATACATACATCAATTGAGGCACATCAATAACTTTTTAGTGGCGTCCTATGACTATTTCGAAGGGAAAAAAATTGGGAGAATCTTGAAATTTAACTGATTTGAATAAAATTAGAAAAAATAGTAAAATAAAAGGAATTTAAATTTTATCTTCTGTTTAACTTTGTAAACGTGTGTGGGCTTTAAGTGCATGATTTAATTCCTTTTGTATCTTTTTTTTTTCAATTATAAAGTTAAAAGAGATAAATATAAAATCAGATCGCGCGTGCTAGTTATAACGCCCAATCTCTTAGGAGAAGGCTATTTTTTAACTAAAAATATCAATCTCTCGAATTTAAAATTCAATAAACAAAAAAAAGTTAAGATATTTGTTATGCATTTTATGAGTGAGTGTGTGTGTTTGGCTTTTATATTTGTAATAATTTGTAAACCAATTACTATACAATTTGAATAGGATATTTAAAATAATAAATATAATTTAATAAATGAATTATGAATATAATTTTTTATTAGAAACCTTATTATTAGCTTTTAAGCTTAAGTAATACATACAAGAGAAAACACCTTTCAGTTTAGGTATTTATTCATCCGAATAATAATTTCTAGACATATTTCAGGCCTGTTTTCATAGATGAAGAACCTTATTAATTTGGATTATTTATTTGATTAATGTGGAATACCCTTTTAATTTTCGAAAGTGTTTAGCAATTACAACTAGGCTTAAGGACTGTTACTCATTGAATTATGTATTTAAGGATGAATTGCTACAGCAACATTATTCAATAAAAAAAATTATACTTTCAATTTACATTTTTTTTTAATTTTCGTATTAAAAATGTTGGGTATTAATAATGTCTGAGAGAGGATTTCTAGAACATATTTTTAATTTTTAAACAATGAAATAATACTATAACAACCAGTAACGGCTAGTAAATTCTACATTGTTTATCAATATAAGAATTATATGTCTAGACACACACACACACACGTTCACAGTATTTTTAAGAACAATTTTAAAGTCCATGTTAAATGTTGCATGGGACGCTGCACATGATTTTCACTTCCTCCTGCGAAATTTTCTGAGAAGTGTCGATTGTCTTTGTGGGAAAAACCGCCAACCACCAAAAACACTTTTACACACATTTAAGCCAGAAGCGCTGAACTGATAACACACTTCAAGGCATGAAATTAACACTCTAATGAACACTTTTAAGTCTTGATGAGAACAATCGTTCCAATGAACGGGCTTCAATCCCAAGCTGATCGGATCTCTAAGAGATCGCCAGCATAACGTTCGCTTCAGGGTCATTACTTCTTCATTTTCGTCTAGATATGCTGATAACAATTGGGTGTGCCTCAGTGTTCGGCTGAAGGCAGACTTCCGAAATTCATCACTTGCTCCAGACAAAATCTATGTCACTGTGCTTTCTAAATAATGGCCCACCTCTTCGTTTCCGAGACATTCTGGATAGTGAACAACACCTGGGTATCGAAGTATGTCGTTTTATGAGGTACCCACGCCTGAGTGTTTTTTACATATATACATGTTTCTTAAACTGTATTTGCCATGTTTGGGTTTGCCTTCGACCGGATACAGTGTTATTCACCTTGCTGCGTTGACACATCATTCTTTAATACTGTGAAGGCGATGTCCACCTACTAGCAGTACTATATCTTTCATTCAGTATAACCATCACTGAGTATGTACACGCTGTAACTATACAAAGTACCTATGTGATCTGATTTTCATTTAAAAAAAGGGACTTTTACAAAGGTTCTGCTTGTTCAGGAACATGAGAATCATGGTAGGCGTTTTATTAATTCGAGTTTTTAATAATGACCTACACGTCAACTCCTTCTTCTATTGAGAGTGAAGAGGAAAAAAAAGAGTTGTTGGGGTGACAAGCGAGTGAAAGTGTTCTGCCTCCGACGTGATGAGAATGGGAAAACGTGGAAAAAAACTTATTCCAGTTCTAGAGATCGAGCGTTTGATTAGTATCATTGTCAAGGTTTAATGCTTTATTTATTGTCCATACCAAAGAAGCATGTCTTCGAAAATGTACGTATACGTGATGTTGGAGAATGGCTATTAACCTTTTTATAGCATTTGGGTCCTTATTTTTTAAATCAAAAATAAAACGAAAATAAGATAAGGCAGGGAAATAGAAATTAGTGTTGCAATAGAGCGATTAAAGAATAGAAAATCGTTTAAAAATAACTAAATAAGGCTAATTCTTTAAAGCTGTGTTTATTTTAATTAGTTCTTGACAGAATGGTTTTTTTAATACTTTAAGTATTGAATTTTTTTAAAAACGTATGTACAGTAGAGCCTTGATTTAGTGAATTCTTCGAGACCAAACATTTTATTCATTAAATCGGGGCTCAAACAAATTCTATAATAAACAACTACACAAAAAATATCCGTGGTCAGAAATTACATGCTAGGGAAGTTTTAAAGTATTGACTAATAGATGTTTGACAATCTTGTTGCTTCCTAACTCGAAACAGTTCGGTTTTCGACTTTATTCAGAGAAGAAAATACGGCGTCATTTATATACTGCTGCATGAGGTATGTTTTCACAGTTTCCATGCAATGTAAAGCATCAGAAAATGTAACAGTTTGTTAAGTTTAGTAAGAGTTTTGTTAAATTTAGTAAGAGTTTAGTTATCCATTTCTGCATCAGAATAGCTTTTCATTGGCTCAAAGAAATCAACAATTTCCTGAGCTTCAGTTGCACACATAGACAGTTCATCATCCAATGAAGCAGTATGGTTAAAATCTAAAAATATCCCTTTGCGTTGTGGAGTGGAATGAGATAAGAAAGAAATTTCCTGGCCTGTTCTAAACTCACACGATAGGTTTCACTCATGATTCAACTTATCCTTCAAAGTCTAATTATGGTCTGTTTCCTTTCCCGTCGAAATTTGCTTTTTACAAGAAAAATCCTTTTTCCTGTTCCGGACAAAAATAATACCATTTGGAGAAAAAAAAAATTTTTTTCAAAAAGAACTAATAAAAAAAATTTTAATTGTTGAAATGATTAGTTATTTCGGGGTTTATTATTCATTAAAAATGGGTTTTTTTCCTTCATTCCAGAAAAAAAATTCGTTAAATCACGCAATTTATTAAATAAGGGTTCGACTGTGTGTGTGTGAGGATAGATAAGATATTCGTATACGAAAGCAGCAAGATAACGAACATTTTTGTCATATAAATTCACTTAATGCATTTCAAATTCACTTCAAGTATCATTGAAATATATTCAATTAGATATTCATACTAATTCATGAGTTTAAACATTAAAACTCGAAACTTATTTTATCTTTCACTTCTTGTTTGATTTTAGAATTCAAAAATAATACATAATAAGTCAGATAACTCTAAAAGAGTGCTAATAGTTAAAATAATTTGCATGAAAGCAATTTGTATGGATATAATTTGATCAGATATTTACTTGATCACTTCTTTGGAGAAAGAATGGAAATTTTTACTTCATAAATAAATTACAATACGCAATGAATATTATCGTTTAATATAACAAAATAATTTCTGTATAATTTTGCTTCAATGGGTTTAAATTATTTTCGGGTTTCCATTTTTTAGATGTTTCCTTGAAATGAAAATTTATTTTCTTTTACATTCTATTTTTCCCAGTAGCTTATATAATTACAACAATAACAAAAAAAATATTTAAAAAAAATAATTTTTTCATATATTTCAAGTTTAATTTAATCTATTTTTTTCACATATTTTATACCTCTTACCGATATCTAATAAAATTATAAACAATAATTAAGCTTTTATTATAATCGTTTATATTTTTGAATCAGTTTTTAGGATTTTTTTTCACAACTGTTTCTGCCCTGAAAAAAACTTTATTAAATAAAACATGCTATGATAAAATTTCTTTTAACAGAAATTGAAATTGCTCTAGTATGATATTCGGCTTTATTCAAAAAAGTTGATTAAGAAAAAGAATTTCATCCATGAAACAAGCATTGTAATTGAAACTACAAGTGAAAAAGATTAAATTTTATGCTATACTTGAATTTTCAAAACTTTGAATGTAACTTCAAAAAACAATGGAACGAACTTGACGAAATAACTATAATTTCAGGCATGAATTAATTTCACTTTGAATTGCTCTCTGTTGAAGATTTTCTCATAAAAAATTCAACCATTTATTATTTGTGCAAATTCTTTTTGCATCGTTCTCGCCTTTTCAAAACATGAGCTGCTTTATCATAAATTGAAAGTAATTCAAGATGATTACAACAATCCAGATGCGTACGTTATAAATGTTAGAAATGGATTCATTATTTATAAATATTGTTCTGAATAGTTTATTTTGTCCCCATAGTCCAATTAATCTTAAGATTAATGTTGAATGTGTTTTAGAAAGTCAGTTTAAAAATAATTTTAAGGAAAATAAATTTTAAAATATACTTTTGCACATTCTGTTTTTAAAGAATGCATGGGTAAAAGAAAAATATAAAAGAGAAAATAATAATAAAAAAACTGAAGAAATTTGTAAAGTTTTCAATGATATGCCTTTAAAATGAAATTTATTAAACGATCTATAAATTATGTTTCAATTCGGATGATTACGTTAGTCAAAATATGTTTTTACACTTTCTCAGATTTAATTAATAAATAACAATATGAAAATGAAGTAATAGCTGTTAATTGTGCATTTTATTATAAAACTTAATGAAACACCATATAGAAACCATATTTTAATTCGTTCCACTTATAATGACAATTTTAAAAGCAACATCTGTTCAACCAAGAATTTCAAAAGTTTTGCAATGGTTAGAAGCTTAAATATATTATTTTTTAAAAATTTCCTTCGACATCTAACTTTATGCTTTTTACAATCGAAACTAATCATATGGAAACTATTAAAGCGATTTTTTACTATGTTTTATTAAAAAGTTCAAAGATAAATAGATTATTTTTTTATCTTTACTTCATCTCAAACACTTAACAATGGTTAATTCGTAAAAATTTTTGTGTCTTTTTATCCATTTTCTTTTGTTAATAAATTCTATAAAATCAGAAAAGGAAAAAAGGAAACAGGAAGGACTCAAAAAATTGGATAAATTGCTTTCGTTTCAATCAACAAATCAACTTAATAGTATTAGTAACACGATATTTTATTTATAATTTATTCGTTAATGATTTGATTTCAACAAAATCTTTTTTACAGTCTTATATTTCCGTATCATTGACACTTTTTCTGCAAATTCTGAAGCATTATTTCACAATTAGTCCAGAAAAATTTATTTGTTTTAATAGGGGAAAAAATTATTATTTGCATTTCGCGTGTTCCTCAGAAAAAAATTCTTTCAAAGTTTTTAATGAAAAATCAACTATTTGTATTCATTTGTTTTTACGTTACTCGTGATAAAATGCATTGAGTTTGCTTCAAAAATAATTAAATTATTTTTACGAAATTTTTATAAAGTGTGATGTTTTTTATTAAAAAGAAAAACTCACACTGTTTAATTTAAAATTGAATAAAATAGAACATAGAATGTGTATTTAATTGACTGGTCAGCTAATATAGCCCTTCACGGCAAAATCTCTTAAAGGAAAAAGAGTAACCGCCGATGTTAAAGGTGCGTAATATTTTTTTCAGTAATTCAAATTCTTCTCATCTTTGCCGCAAAATGGTACCGTAAAAGAAAACGAATGGATAAATAAAACTATTTCGTAAATTAAAAATGACAATAGCTACGTTCGCGAAGCTTTATTTAAATACCTTTCATTAAAACTAAACTTAAAATTGCAATTCCATGTAAGCCATTTATACCGCGGTATTTTTGGTTTTGTTGTACTATGGTTGGGATATCGCATACAATATATATGTTACCGGCAAAGTATGAAATCCGGCATTCTATACAATGCCTAAATCTAGCCGGCAATGTATGAAATGATTCCTATTTCACACATTTCCTAGGCATTCTATTGAATGCCTAATGAGAAACCGGCAAAGTATGAAATAGATCATAGATTCGTATCGAGTATTGTCAATTGGCAAGACATTGCTCGGAAATGTCAAAATACTCAATTTTACTTAAACTTTTTCAACAAAAGATTGGTTTTTTCCTGCGCTACCTGAAAATTGAGGAGCAAGCTATAGTGTTTAGAAGGAGCCAGGGGGGCAACCCCCTATAGCAGGGTTCGGCAACCTATTTCACACGTGCCACATGTGGCACGCGGTACAATTCTCAATGGCACTTTGCACTACTCAACAAATTTTTAAATTGTTTCAAATTGCTCTATTGTGTGGTTCACTGAATCATATTGGTAGATTGGTTTGACACGCAACAGCTAAAAGGTTGCAGACCCATGGTCCATAGACATGAAACAACTATTCGACGGCTTGTTGCCCAAACTTCGAGTCTACGCAGCAAAAAAAGGGTTTTTTCTTAACTAGATGTTACTAGAAGTTACTAGTTTTTACTAGAAGTTACTAGTTTTTACTAGAAGTTACTGGTTTTTACTAGAAGTTACTGGTTTTTACTAGAAGTTACTAGTTTTTACTAGAAGTTACTGGTTTTTACTAGAAGTTACTGGTTTTTACTAGAAGTTACTAGTTTTTACTAGAAGTTAATAACTGATATACAAAATGCTAAAATGACTACTAAGGACCTAGACTATGGGTTGCAGAATAGCTATGAATGTGATGTTTGCGAAAAATTAAAGTTAACTAATTTAACCTCTTAAAGAAGGCGTCAGTACCATAAAACAGTGGTCCCCCAACCCCAGGTCCGTAGATCGAAGGGTATCGGGCCACTCAAGGAGCATTAAATTATTTCCATTATATTTATTGTGGTGTATTTTTTTCGTGTTTGTGCGACTTTGCATGGAAATCACTTTATATTTTATGTAAAGTCATTTTATAATTATTTTTTGGTGCAACTGAATTTTATTCTGAAGGCATGTTTAAAAACAATTAAATTATAAAATCGAAACAATTTTTTAAAAAATAATCATCGTCCCACCATCCGCGGGCCGCCATAAAATTATCAAACTTTGACCAGTCCGGAAGATAAAAATGTTGGGAAGAACTGCTATACAGTATAACGTCACGGGTTCATTTTTTCCCCAATGGGGCTGCAGATTGGTATTTTTACCATTTTCAGACCTAGTACATTCCCCAGGGGCTGATATCCCTTTTTAGTGCAGCACCATGTCGGCGATACCAATTACCGCCGGTAATTTTGACACCCAGTTTCCTTCCCAGATGGAGATACCTGAGCTCTGATGATGTGAACTTGTTCTAGGAATTTAATTTACCCAAAGCAAAACTAAATTCCAGATTCTGGGGATGTGATAGAATTCTGAAAGAACTTTCAACCGAATACAAAAATATTACACGTTATGATATTGAACTGTACATCCACCTACGTGAACCTTGCCAGAAAAAACAGAAAATTATTTTTAAAAAATATTGTAGTAAAACCTTTTTCCGATGCCAATATATTGGCACTTGTAATGAGTGGGAAATAGGATGGTTTCTATCGACTTGGAACTTCTGAAAGAATTTTAATGCAAGTATATGCTAAATCACAATTTAACAATAATTTTTTTTTAATGGCACTTATTATTTTGTCAGAATAACATTCGTACATTTAGGAATGTAAGTTATTGATATAATATCCTTATCATGACCTTTTTTTATACTTTGCCTAAATAGTTTTAGGCATTCTATAGAATGCCTAGTCATTCTATACAATGCTTAGGCAATGTATGTAATAAATCTCATATTTCATACTTTGCCTAAAAACGTCCGGCATTCTATAGAATGCCGGCATTTCATACTTTGCAGGTAACATATATATTTATGCATCTTTTTTATCCTAAAGCGTAGTGCTCGGCTTTATTTATGGTAAGCTTCAGAAAATGTTCATATTTTCTAGAACTTTTTTATGACATCTGTTCTCATATAATATCCGCCTACTCATGTCTGAAGATGAAGAAAAATTTTAAAATTTTCGCTATTTTATTGAAATTGCTCTTCGAATGGAGAGAACCAACATATTTAAAATAAATATTCAATGTTGCTTATCTGCCTAATAAGAAGTGTATAAAGTTTTGCAAAACAAAAGTAAACAATCCATAATAACAACTCCTTACACCTTTACTAATCGTAAGTATTCTCAAAGCTGGCAATCAAGCTCTAAAGTCAAAATAACACCGAAAATAAATTTGCGACCAAATCAAATCATAATTAATGACGGAGATAAATTAATCGTCTGCAAATTTGCCATTGATCCTTAGAAAGTTGTAGTTATTTTTAGTTATTTTATATGCGCATTCTTCAATTTTACGCAATGAAAAACTAATAAACTAAAACAATTATTCATCGTTTAAAATCGATACATCGTTTTTGATATGGTTTTCACATCTCCTATAACGCGATTACTCCCAATTTGGCCTTTTTCTAGGAATGTATCTATCCCATTATAGAAGGTTCACCTGTAGTTTTATCATATTCAGAAAAAAATTACCTCTAAAAAACATATTCTTTTCCTGTTTTGTTTTGCTTATCAGATATCCAACTTCACTATTTTCTTTTTATGTCTCATAAAAGAATTTCCAAGAAACATGTCCGTCTATTTTTCATTGATTTAGAAAGAGCATTTCCCGACCTTAGGGCACTTTTTATGCATGTGTGCCCTTGAGGTTACAGGACGCCCAAAAGGAGACGACAACCAAGTGAGTGAGTACACTTTATCGCGGACAGTAGGCGGTTCGGTTTCGCTCGTTGCAGATTAAGCCACAGGATGAGTGCGATAGCATCACTGACTTATCTTCTGCTCTGGAACAAATGGTGCTCAGGATACTAAAGGCACAGTGATCGTCTGGCGACATTTAATGAAGTTCACTATAGGTCAATTGCCGCAAGAGTTGTCATCGGAGCTTCAAAATTGATAACTCGTGTCAAATTGATAACTCGAGCTTCAAAATTGATAAACACACGGAAATTGATGTCCGTGTGTTATTTCATCCTATTGGTGGGAAGATTCACTTTATGCAATTGGTTACTTGAAATTCCATTTGACTATTTTTGGATGAACCAATTTCTTTCCCAGGTGAAAAAAATTTAATCTAGATTTTTCGATGCTTACGTATTATCACAACAATCACCAACGATCAAGATAACTCACCAAGTTGGCAACCCCAATTGCTAAGGATATAGATAGCACTGCTTCAACAACGGCGTTGTATACGTGCATCTCCGGGAGTGGACAGTTGTGTGTATGACATGACAGAGAGAGGAGCGTCAAGAGAAAGTTTGAGAAGAGTTTGTGAGGTGATATGAGGTGTGCGATATAGTTAGTAATGTATAAGGTGTTAGCAGTTAGTTGTAAATAAAGTTGTTATTTTTTTATTAGAGTAGTAGAGTTATTTTTAGATAGTTAGCGTCGTCAGAACACCAATTTCGCATGTGTCGTATGCGCTGATTTGGTAATCATGTGCTTCGTTTCATATAATGTCACGAATAGGTTGCGATAATACGCAAGAAACTGTACGTTTTTTTTTTTTTTTTAAATTTTTACTGAGCCCATATATATAGAGAGAATTTACGAGAGAATTTTCGATAAAAGAAATCTCATTCTTAAATTGCTAGACCAACAAACTTAAAATTTGGTATTCAAGTTTCTTTCATTGAATATAGATACTCAAAGAGCTTGTAATTTATATTTACAATTCTTATGGTATTAATCCTTTTTTTATTACATAAAAAGAGAAAAATAATACTGTGGGAACAAAACTTATTCCGGAATTGGTAATCTTTGGCAAAATTTCTCATTGAGCAAGATAATTATTAATGTTTTAATTTTTTCTGCACATTAACATTTTTTTATTCAGAGATGTATTCAGTGAACAATATCATTGACAAGAGGATACTCAAAGAATTAGAAAGCATTTCGCACTGTTTCGAATGATTTAAGCCAGGGGTGGCCAACCCGCGGCCCGCGTGCCACATTGTAGCACGCGGGAGTCGTAACTGTGGCACGCGAAGACTTATTGAAAAATTGCAAACATTTTTATGAAAATATTACTGAATTAATTGAATTACAATAGAAAATTATTCATGAAGAGAACATGAAAAAACAGAAATTTTCAGCAAGAGATTTTAAAGGCACCAAGCAAGATTTTTTTGCTTCAGTATAGCGCCAAAAATGAGATCATGCTCAAAAACTTACAATTCCACAGCATTGTAACGTTCTGAAAAAAGTGTTGAGTAACGTGAGACTAAAAACAAATAAATTCTCTTTCTCTCTCGGACGGACGAATCTGCCCAAAAAGTCACCCTCTCTCAGAGGCGGTTAATTTTTAACATCTCGGATTTCCATTCGAATTTCAGCTTCCCCTTACAGTGCTGAAGTTTAGTGTTTATAGCTATTGGTTGTCAGCGTGATGTTAAATAAAAAGGTTTTTCCCAAGGTGTTGGCTATATACAATTTCAGTAATGTCAAAAAGTAATTCTGCAATATATTAGGAGAGCAGTTGTTCATACGGTAGAAGTAATTCTGTAGAAGTCTAGAGAAAGAATTCTGTTTAAGTAGAAATAATTCTGTACGGTAGAAGTCTATCTGTACAAAATAGCCGCTTTATAAAGCAGAGGGAATGAGAACTTGCATCCATGACTAATCAGAATGCTGGATTCGGAGCCTAGAAAATTTGCAGCGTAACATTGACAAATTGTTTCTAGCTGTCAGACTCAGTTGATTTTAAACTCTGTTTAGCAAGACGTTAAGCTTTTTTCCTTTTATAAAATTGTTTTTAGCGTTGAGCGTAGTTGTTTTAAATTTTTTTTATTTTCAATATGTTTATGAACTTTTCGTTAACCCTTTTTCGATTTCTCTTCAAGACATTAATTGTTATCCACCTCAGGTACAAATTGAAATTATTGACCTACAGCACTATATTACTCTGAAAAGCAAATATAAGGAAATTATTTTAATCGCAAATGATCCGAATTACATCGAAATTTGGAAATTTGTGCCACCAAGCAATTTTCCGAATTTACATGATTTAGCGGTCAGATATTGTTGTAGGTTGGGATCAACATATGATTGTGAAGAAATGCTTTCTGTTATGAACGTAATTCAATTAAAACATCGCTCAAAATTAACTGATATGCACCTAAAACACATAATTTTGTTAGCATCTTCACGAACTAATCCAAATATTGATGATTTAGCGAAAAAAACTACAAATTCAAAAGTCACATTAAGAAAGTACTGACTGCTTAATAATCATTTAACATTAAATGTTTCAAGTTGCTTATTTTTATTTTGCACCTAAGCTAACTGATTGATACTGCAAAAATTAATCAACAATAAAATATGTTTATACTTTTGTTTTATTTATTATACCATTTTTTTTTTTTTTTTTTTTTTTTTTTTTACATTTTCACTGAATAGAACTTGTATTTAAAAATACGTTTTTCGTTTAAATAACCCAAAAAAGCCTATAAGTAACATTTGTTCACTTTTGTATATTTTTTAGTTTGATGGAAAAGTTGGAAGTGGCACGCGTAAGCTTTTTTTATCAGATTGTGGCACGCTTCCCAAAAAGGTTGGCCAACCCTGATTTAAGCTAATCACTGAAATATTTCATTTTGTTGTAAATAGAAAAAAAAAGGAATTTAGAAAGGATTTAAAAGTTACACTTGCATTAAAATTGCATAATTGAAGAAAGCTATTGTCAAATATTTAATCTTAATTTTATAACATTTTTCTTCTAAATTTTAAACAATTATTTGTGCACTTTTTAAAAAAAATGTGTGTGTGTGTCTATATGTTGATGAAATATAAATAACATTTTTTCTTCATTTTTTAGAAATACTTTTTATTTTTCGAACATTTGAATAAAACCTTTAAATGCTTTCCCCATCGTATTTATAGAATTTCATAGGATGGAAAGGTAATACATTACCAGAATACTCCATCAAGAATAATGAAATTCTAATAAACAGAAAATACCGACAAAAAATAGTTACTTATTTTTAACTTTTAGACTCACATTATCAAAGCTTAAATGTTTTCGAGGATATTTTGCTATGTTTTAATAACGTGATAATCGCTAATTCAATAAGTGTATCCGTAATAACATGGTTAAACGTACTTAAAAAAAATTTCGGACAACATTCACGAATAACATTAGATATAGACATGAAATATGGAGGAGGCGAATTTTCATCCATGAATTGAGAAAACAGGTTTCTCTCCATCATTTTTTAAAATTAAAACAAAGTATCTATCATCGTCTCTAACAAAGTACCAAAAATTCTAATTATCCGCAAGCTGCAAACCTTATATCATCAAAAAAATAGGGTTAGAACTCTAAATAATTTAGACAAATGATACTAAGAAGTCAATAAATTATGTGAAAATAAAAAAGTTGTTATATATAGGAAGAGAAAAGGATTGAAGAAACCAGGGCACACACACACATTTACATTCATAATTACTGCAAACGCTATTAGAAAAGTATGTGTTGCAATTGTTCTAACAATGTATAAATTAATTTAATTTTTTAAATACTTTTTTAACTTTTGATACTTAGTTAATTCTTGGTATTCTTGAGAGATATTATTTATACATTTGAAAATTTTGAACTACATAATAATGAGGTTGTATTTTCGTTTACTGCTCTATTGATAGTATTTTGTTTTAGTATTTACTGCATCAACGTTAAATTCTATTTTTCTAATGCCACACGCATGCAGGTCAATGTCATATCAATAGAGTTTTTTTTTTTTTTAATGATGGCAAAATTCATGAAAATGTATAAATGAATACATACCAAGAGCTGAAAGCAGTAAACAGTATAGTAACAAATTAAATCTTGGAAAAATTATGCACCAAGAAAAAATTGTTGTAAATAAACTGCAATTAATAAATCGCTCAAAAGTAAAGCTTAAGGTATAAGACTACTTGCGACAACTTTTTTTTAAAAAAATGGAAATATAGGGATTTTTTTGTGGTTTTTAGATTTATTTTATGCACCTTAAGAAAAATAAGCAAAAATTAAAAAGAGAAATTATTATAGCAAAATGGGAAAAAAAGTGGGTAAAAATTTACAAAAAATAACATAAATGGGGCCCATTTTATACCAAAAGTTTATGAAGAAATTTTAAGTTTTTCAATTCTGATGTGTTGTTATATATGCTATTCATGTTTGACCTTCAGGATATTTCAATTTTTACAAAAACTAGAGCACTTTATCTTAGTTATTATGTGAAATTGTTTAAAAAAACAGTGATTATATTCACATAAGGGACTGTAAATTTTGTAATAAAACAGTAATTGATGAATCTGGAGGTTAAAACACTTTTACTATTACACAGAACATACACAAAAATCTCAGTTAATTATTTTAAAAACTTTTTCAGCAATCGCTGCCCTTGTTTGAATACTTAAAAAAAATCGCATTTCGAGTAAAACGCATCTTAAAGTATGACATCTTGCGTAAAGTAATGAGAACTGCTTTTATTAAAACACTTTTAGTTTTACTCCTAATGGACGGAAAATAGAAAAGCTTGGTATTTTTATAAAGCTAATAAGATGGCATATAAAATAAAATCATAAAAAAAGTGTCAATTTTTGGCAAAATTCTCAATTTTAGGGTATATATATATAGTCGGATACCTGAAAACTAATATAATATTTAACCATACTAGTTTCTTCCTTTTATTACGTCTTTGCTTTTTTTGCATTTTTTGAAAATTCATATTAAGATTTGACAAGTGAAATGCTTTTCCTTGTCTTTGTAAATCAGTCTTTTGATTAAAAAGTTAGGTTCATTTTTTCAAAGTCGGTCAACAATCCTTTTATCAAGACATTTACAGTATTTTTCCTTATTTACATTGAAACAAAATAAAAATTACTATATGTTTCTATTAACATTTACAAGAGTTTCTAAACACTATTTAGAATAGTTATTGCT